>JASDQU010736832.1:273035-299163 GCA_032191745.1 Picea mariana | reverse complement strand
CAAAACTTCCTTAATATAGATAGCCAATACAATGCCAAGAGATCTCTATGCTAAAACAGAAAGTCCTCTCCAAGATATGCGCCACTCTCTCTCTCCTTTGCCGGTAACAGATCAGAACTTGTCTCTCAAACTGAGCAAGTGAGTTATATCCAAGTGAGGCGCTAGCCTCCTTTATTTATACAAGTTCTGGCACGTGTGAAGTGTCTCTTCACTGGCAGGGCCGACTTCTTAAACTGGGTGGGTAAACCCACCTTTATTATATTTCCGGGTCTCTTTATTAACTGTTGGGGCCGACTTCTTATTCTGCTTATTATAATTGTCTGTTGACCAATCTGCAAAAGGGGATTTGGTCCTATTACAATAACTGACATGATCAATCCACAATGGGGATTGATCCTATGAATAATATATCAATAATAATAAGAATACTCTTTGCAGTTACAATATTTCAACAAATCTTTCCCCCTTAACAAAGTAATATTAAACAATTCACTTAAAATTTCACTTTTTGCACAAATAAAACCCTAATTTACATGGACGTCACCCCTTTAGGGAACGTTTTGGCACTAGGAGAAGGTCGTTGGTGTTGGAGAAGCATGGGTAAGCCTCCAAAGGCCACATGTCAAGCATCTAAACACTCTCATCATGGTGAAGACCCTCTTCTCCTCAAAACGTCCATGTGCCAAATGAGTGGCACCTCACCACCAAGCCCTAGCCCCCCACACATGACGTCAAGCTCAAAAAGAGGACGTTTTTCCCCTCCTGGGCAAATCGTTTGCCAAGTGAGGGTTGGGCTATGTCGTCCAAGTCATCATCAAGGCCTCCCAAGTCTAATCTTTCTCATCTGGCATGCGGACCCCTGGCATCCAACCTGTGGGCTTGTAGCCCCATGGAAGCCCAAGCTAGAGTTGTTCTCCCAAAACTGTCCCTACAAAGACAAATGAGCACGCCCTCTAAGAATCTCAAGTCATAACATTATGATAAGTGAATCCAATCAATAAATAAGCCATCTAAGCATGTGCATCAAAGATCACTATATCAAAAAATTAATTGCTCAAAGACACTATGCGACTTGCCAAGCTTGAATATGGGAGGGTTGGCAAGGTGTTCTATTGGGTAGATCTTGCCCTAGGTCAAGGAGAGTTTCCAAGAGATCCCTCTCTATGCCATGTAAAGTGGATGAAGTGGTTGGGGTCAAGACTCAGTGGGCACAGGGCTCATGACATACAAGGGGTCGTAGTGTCTCATTCATGGGTGCCTTTGTAGAGGGTGTGTGGTACCTTCATCCGCAATGCACTTTTTCCAAGCCCATCAATTGCCTTTTATCTTTCTTTCTTTGTTTGTTTTCTTTCAATATAGCATAAGGAGAGGTTGAAGGTCATTGCCCTGGAGTGGTGACCAAATGATGGCAATGTCACCCACAAACACCTAGTGGAAATGAGAAGGTTGGCTTGTGATGAGACCCCCTTGTCTCAGCCATGCAACTGAGATCCATTACCCCGGTTTGGTGACCAGATGATGGCAATGTCATACCACTAGATATTCATGAACATGATAGGTCGACTCGTGATGAGACCTCCTATCCTTCAACTAACCTTTTAAGCATTCTTTATTATATTGTGGGTCCCCTTTATTCAAAGATAAGCGTTTCACTGCTTTCTTGGGTGATCCCTGGGCGAAGCATCTGGAAGGTTTATATAAGGCTTTTATCTTTTACCCAACATCAACCCCTCTAGGCCTTCAACCCCTTCTTCCCATAGAATGAGGGACAACCCCTTCTTGGGTCAATATACCCTAAAATCCCAAGAGATAAGGAAATGGAAGGGAATAATGATGGAAAGAGGTAAGTATGGTCGGGGAACGGTACAATGGCCCATTAAAGGAGTTTCCAGTAGCAAACCCATCCCCAAGGAAAACCACTTACTAGGGCACAATGTCAACCACCAAGGTGAAGCATGGCAAAAAGCATAATGTCCAAGCATATATTACGAAATCTAGAGCAATCTAAGATACAACATAATCAAATATCTTAAATATTGAAATGATGCTCACCATAATACTGACTTGTACCTCGTGGAGCAAGGCCCACTACCTTTCGGAAGCCAGCTGGCGTGGTGGATGCCATCTGCAAAACTGTGACCATCTGTGGTGGTGAGTGGGTTTTCCATCTGTGCAAAAGGGTATTGTTGGTCATGTAGTCTCTCGGCACTCCATATCTAAACCTGAGGGCCTCGAGACATGATCTCCTTAGTTATCCATAAAATGGGGATAATATTGCCTATCAGTTTCTTTCCAGACCCTCTGTGATATATTCACTTACATGATGTTTGCAACACTGGTATATAGCTTGCTACGTTGAAAAGATCAAAGTTGACTAGAACATGCCATGCAAGAACTTTAACATTTTATTTTTCTTGATGTCTTCAAAGAAACATTTAATTTCATTTATAATCAGATGATCTGTCTACAAAAGGATCACCAAAGGTATTGTAATGAACATAACAATTCATTACCAAAGTATCCATAGAAAACAGGTCAGACCTATAAGTTCTAAGAAAAACATATATATTTATTATTAATATATGTTGAATAATAAGAGAGATTGATACCAGTACAAATGTGAACATATAAATATTGAATAAATAGTTAGGTCACTATGAAGGATATGTATTATGATCAACGGAAGAGGCACCTATTAATCAATATAATATATATAAGGTTTGATGCATTGTGGTCTACCAGCAACTTGGAAAGGTTGATGTGGAGATGATCCAGGTTCAAATCCTAGCAAGCATGCTCCTCCCAAGTGTGGGGTTTGTCAATTGTGGCTTGCGGCTTGCGGCTTTGCTTCCTTCGAGGCATGTGCCTTTCGATATTGCTAGATATGTACCTTCTTGAGATTTTTCCTGGTGATTGTTCTTTCCTATAGGAAACTATTTGTAATCTGGGGTGGCTTGGTATCAACAACCTCATCTTCACTAACAAAAATGCTAGAGGATGGGGCCACATTATTACTGAGTTTTCAATCCATTAAATTGTTTCCCTTATAAAAAATTATAAAAAAATGCACACACATGTATAATGTTATATTATAGCCATGAGAGGTTAACCAAGTTGGTGAAAGCAAGGTATTTTCCTAGCCCTTACCTAGGTTCAAATCTCACAAAAGTCGTGGTCTGCCCCCACATGGATGACCAAAAAGAAGTAGAACAATCACGGTCATTAATTCAAGCGGGTGGCCTCACACCTTTCCAAATTTAAACCACAAATGGTTTCCCACCTTCCGGTGATGGCCTAAGGCTTCAAGGGTCAAGATCTCGGATAATTCCTCTAGAAGCATTATCAAATCCTAAAATATTATGTTATATTGCTATATATTATATTAGTGATACACATATATATTACAAGTCCTCCCCTTAGAAATGTTTTTCCCTCGAAGCATTGGTAGAGATATTTTATACCGTCCTCGATTTGTTACTCTTCCACTTGAAGAGATATTTTATTATTGCTTCAAGAAACAAGACGAAAAGATATTTGCAACTTTAAACAATACTATCATATTGTAAAAGGATCAATCCCCTAGATAGATTTTTCTCTAGCATTGTTAACTGATAAGACTCTTGAATCAAGCTACTTTGATTGAAACTCCAAGCATATCTTTGATTATGACTCCAAGTCGTATTAGGATTTTGACTCTTCAAAATCTATACAGAGCATTGCCTTTCTTCAAAGTAATGTCGATGTTGGAAGTTGACACATCGATTTGATGGCTCTTGTGATTAGGATGATGATAAGGTATCTTCACAACTTGCTTGTTTTATATCTTGATTGGAGGATACTCACACTAACCTTAAGTTTTGTATATTTTCGTCAAATACTCGTCAATTTGTGGATCATTCAATATTTCCTCACCAACAATAAGGCGACTTCTAACTTTAATAAAGTTCGTAAAGCACACTTCATCCACAATTTTCACTTCAACTTCTAGAAACATCCTGTTACATCTCAAATTCACTCTAGTGCACCTCATAATTTTTCGCCAAATGTGACCTATCATATGAGCAGATTTTGAGCTTGTTTTGATGATGTTAGAGCTCAAAGTACTATGATCAGTAGAGCTGGACGTTACCTTGAGCGTGTGGCAGTGTGATGAGGTTATTGGCACGTGTTGCAGCTTGGAGGAGCCCTAGAAGGGCTAACGTCTGACTTCTGGATGCTGGATATGCCCAAAAAAGGGCCAACGTCTCCCTCAGAAGGGCTTGACGTCCCACCTTTTGCTCATTTTATGTCATTTATCTAGCAGTTAATGTAAAAAACAGTGTAAATTTTGTAGTCAGCCTTGTCGGCTGTTTTAATGACCTATTTTGTAATTTAAAGGTCATGGATTGATATATATTGAGGATGTTTTTCCCTCATTTGAAAAGAACACAACTCACTCTCTTGTGAGATCTTGATTCTTGCGCCCTAGTTTGGGTAATTTTGGTGTTTTATGTGAGGCGCTACTCTTGGAGGAGGATTTCTCTTGGCATGTATGGCATTTCTCTCATGGAAGGTTTACAACTAGGGTTTTGCATATGCTTTTCTTCATGATATGTAAGTCTTTTTCCTGCAAAACTTCTTGATTGAATGGTTGTAGGTTAGTATTCTTGCATTTACTTATAAATTTGTTGATTTTAAAACCCTAGGTAGCAACCACACAAGTAGGTCATTGCTATATGTCCCTATGATGAGAAATAGTTTTCAGCCATTGAAAAAAGAAGACATAGCCTAGCTGTTGCTACACTTTTCTTTCTTTTTTCTGAGCTAGCGTTAAAGTTATAGGTTGAAAAGAGGAGACGTCCTAGGCCTAGTTAGACTACACCTAGGGTTTCACCTTCTAGGGTTTGAAGGCCTTGCCTTTGCAACACCTTCTCCCTTAAATTTATACTTTGAAGTTAGCCATTTTGCCAAGTGTATTTAGAGAAGGAGGAAAGAGCACGAGGCCTTGCTTAAGCAACACCGGAGTGAGCCTCTTTCCCCTAGGGTATTGATTCCAGGGCCCTACCATTGCAGCACCATAGAACCCTACCCTCCAGTAGTTTTAAATCCTGCCGAGACTTTGTCCCCTTGCTTTTGACTCCATTTACCCTAAGGCACTGGTAATATCTCCAACGTTGAGTTTCTAGTGTACAAAACCATCTTTCAAACTTTGAAATTGAAACCCTAACTAACCCTAACACTGCTAACATAGGTTGACGTCATAGTTGACGCAGCAGACCTTTTTTACTAGTAATAAGCAATTAAATGATGACGTCAAGCATTTATTGAACAAATTGTTGATTGGATACACTGTAGGCTTGGTCATTCTAGTAGATATTGATGAATTGGTGATCTTTCATAAGCTAATTGGCAGAAAGTTGACTTCATCTTGTCTATTACTTTGCTTATTGAATGAAATCAGATAGTTAAGAAGTACTAACCCTTTGAGTTATAGCCTGCAAATATATATATTGTTGTTGTTGTCTTGTTCCGGGCAAGTGTTTACAACAGGGCCTTCACTTCTTTTATTGGCTGATTGGCCGGCCTATCTGATACTGGTGGTAACCTGCGAGGAGGGAAATCTTAACACTTGACCTTGTATCCTTTGCCTCTTCAAACCCTAGGTTACCGGGGACGTCTCCCCTGGGCTAACCTCCCTAAACAGAAAGAACCTCCGAATCGAGGTGACCTTGGGTGGGGAAGGTTCTTGTTACGCCAGTTTGTCCTCTATCCTATAGCCTGTGACCTAAAATACAAACTATGCGATAACAGGACCTAAAATTCTACTTTCTCCATATGAAGTCCAATGAGGTTGGAACCACTCTCAAACATCCTGAAACAAGTAATGGTAATGTTAAAAATTTAAGTAAAAAGATGAAAATCAAAGATAAAGGAGAACATCACTTTTACTTAAAGAATTTAACATTACCAATACCCAAGGGTGGGTCCAGAATCGAACCGGCCGAGTAGGCATGGACTCGGCCAGTTTGACCAATCTGGTAACAAACCGGCCGAGTACTTATTCAATTCAGTCGGTTCGATACCAAACCGATCGCTAAACCGATTTGAAGTTCGGTTTGAATCAACCAGCTATAAGACCGATCGGTTTGGCAAGTTGATATTGAATCGGGTCGAGTATAAAAACTAGGCTCGACATCATCACCAAGCTCAACCTTTACTCGAGAGACATGCTTCTTCAAACTAGAAAACAAGTGTTCGGTCGATGTCATATGTAGATATGCCTCACTGTCCACATACCAAGAATTCCTCGTAATCGTGTTGGTAGAAAGGAAAGAGGTTTCTACTTGCTTCTATGGTTGCTCCCCTTTACCCTTCTTCTTATTTGGACACTATGATGCATAATGACCATACTTCGACAAATCAAGTCCTTCTTTCCTAAATGTGAGGTTGACTTATCACTCCTCCCCTTACCTTGTTGGGTCCTTTACCTCTACCCTTATTTGACGAACCAAATAGAGTTGGGTTCCCTTCAAGATCTTTCTTACCAGCCTTTGACTCCATTCGAGTCTCCTCCTAGATACAATCATCCAAAAGCCTCCCAAAGTCAAGAAGATTTTCCCAAGCGCAAATGCCTTTGAAAAATGGTTCCCATCAATATGGGAATCCATTCAGTGCCATGTTCACTAACTCTGCCTCTTCAACCTTCTCCCCAACTGCTATAAGTTGAGCACAAATCTATGTGATCTTGATAAGGTAACCGATGAGTGTGTTTGATCTTGTCATCACTATGGATCTGAGTTTGTTCCGCAATACCACATTCTCGCATTCTCGTTTATGCTCTGACTTTGGTAGAGACTAACCAGGGCATCAAACATCTCGTTCATTGTCTTCTTCTCGGATACATGATGGATCAGATGATCCTTTATGGATTCCAAGACCATCCACTTAGCCTTCACTTCCCTCTTATTGTGAGCTACCAGTTGTTGCGGATCTGTAGGCATAGTCTCAACATTCTTGATAATATCCTGGAGATCATTCTCTTCTAGCAAGAGTGTAACCCCTCACCTTCCATGATAAAAAATTCAAGGCACCATCCAAATTGTCCTCAAACGTGAACCACATTGATGCCATCTATGAGATATATTACACAAACTCCCAAATATGAAAATAAAGCTTTGAAACCCTCCAATTGTTGGTCCTTCTTCCCTGAAGTTCATTCTTTACTACAAATCCTAGAGAATCTTAATCAAAGAAATAAGCCCTGATACCATGTGAAAATCCCAAGCCCTTATGATCTCAATCAAACAAGTAGATTGTTGAATTTAATTAATACAGAAATAAATTTCATACCATAGCATTCATCACATAATAGCTAGATATTAAATAGCGGAAGCATAAAAATTAATTTTGCACATACACAGGTAATTACTCCTTCAAAAGTAGCTTTTCATTCCTTCAAAAAAATTACAAGGAAACCTCCACAAGCTGCTTAAAAAATAGCTTTGCACGCTTACAGAAAATCACCTTGAACTTGAATGGCACAACCTACCAAGAGAGTACTACAGCCTACTGAGAAAAAAAACTAAAACAACAGTTTTTTGTTGTACGACACTATTGTACAAACCGCACAACTGTTGCACGGCACTACTGTATGGATCTTGTATGACTACACGGATTTTGTATGGTTTTGTCTGTACAACTGTATGGATTTTCGTAAGATTGTACATAAATGTTCCATATGTTGTACAAAACTGTACGAGATTGTTGCATGGGACTGTGCTGTCGAAAATGTCTCTTTATTGGCAGACTGCTCTCTCTCCCTCTTTGTTAGTCAACCTGCTCAAGTGTTCAATTGTCTTTTTGAACTCTCTATCTTGACCTGTCTTTATAGTTTTAGCTAAGACCAAAACCCTAATCTATTTCTAAGATTGCTCCTAGTCTAAGTCATGCATGCATGAAATACACTTTTTTTACTCAACTGTTAAAAATAAGACTTTCACTTTTTAACTAAAGTAAAATACAAAACACAATTTACTTTTCGAAAATAGAATCACCTTTCGAAAATAAAATCACTTTTCAAAAATATCTCGAACTACTTCTCGCACGCTTACACAGAACCTGTGCAAAAGTTGTTGAATTTTAATGAAGATTTGTACCTTGGACAAGTGGTTCCTATGGGTTTTTAAACTTTTACCTAGGAATGTGGTCCACAACTTAAAAGTGGGTCTCTTTCATAAAGTCACTTTATAAGTGGTAAAGTGAACTTTAAATTAGAAAGTGAAAAGTGACTTAGGAACTTAAAGCACCAAGTGGGTTTTTATTTAAGTTGGGTGAGTGAAATTAAATAAAGTGAATTTAATGGAGCATCTAATTCTCACCGTTGATCTTGGGCAATGTGAGCCCTTGGATCAAAAGGGTAACCTAAGAGTCACTTAGGGATTCTAAAGGAGGAAAAAGACCAAAAACAAATTCATTCTTTCCATGAGAGATTGAGAGGTTGAGAGAGAGCAAGAACAGGAGAAGGGTTTCTATTTTCTGAAGAGGAAAGGGCAGCAAAGAGGAGGCACAATTTTCAAGGCAAAGCTGGGCACGCAAATCGAGGCAGCCAGCAGCATTAATTAATCCGTACGATACAAATTTGATACAGCAGGGATTTCTGTACCTGTTACACACTCAGAACAACACGCAAATCGAGGCATTGGGCACCATTAACTGTTCCGTACAGCTCGTACGACAGTCGTACGGCTGTAATAAATTCTGGGCGCGTTTTTCAAGGTGAACCGTACAGCATTTAATGAAGAAACAGTCCGTACAGTACGGCTGTGTGTGCACGAATTTCGAGGTTGTTGTGGGTGTATTTCTTCCTGTAAATTCAAGCACGGAATTCGAGGAAGAGATAAGTAAACTGTTGGTTTTAATTTTGCTGATGTAATTTCCAGAATTGAAGAAATAAGAAGAACTCCCTCTCTCTCACTGGTTTTCCCCACACTGGGGTTTTTCCAGGGTCGATTTGACCAAAATTCTTTGTGTCATTTAAATGTGTGCTTGCTGTCATAATTTCTGAGTTTTTGTACAGCCATTGAAAAGATTATTTATTTCATGTGTTTCAATCAAAATTTCATTTCGAAATTTAATGCATATTAATGTTTTCAAATTTCATTAATATTGGGAAAGGGCATTAAACATTTTGGAGTGATAAGGAGAGACTGAAACCGGGATTGGGATAAATTGCAGGGTGAGAAAACACTAAGAAAAATCAACAAAAGTTCCTATCCGAGCTATAATTCTCAAATCACAAGACATTCGTTACATCGTCTGAGGCACGTTGGGGCTATTTCTACATGCATGGATCACCTCTTGACATGCCACGTCCTAGACCCTTTAGCACTCTCTTCATTCATGCATTTTGAGGCATCTTCTCAGTTGATTTGAGGTCCAACCCCTTTAGAGGACCTTTCTACTCGTTGTTTTAAAACGTGTGCACACCTTTTGACTTGGAGACGATCATTCCATGGTTTGTGAAGATTACTTGCATGATATAAGGATGCTCTTCTACCTTTGAGACTACACACTTGGACATTGGAGCTTACTCAAAGGAGTCGTCTTCTTTTTTGGACCTCTTTACCCCCACATGTGTGGCCATCCCATGCTTTGAGGCTAGATGTTGACATCTTTTGGATTTTTCTTCATTGGAGGATCACATTACCATGCTTTGAGGGTCTCCCCTTGCACTTGGGAGAGACGTTGAGGCTTCTTAGACCCTTGTCGATGTCCTTTAGTTGGACGACCTACTGTCTTGGAAGGTTTATTGTACATGTAGCACATCTTTTTTGTACTATGACTTGATCTCTCTAGGTTAATTAGAAGACAAGTCATTTTTGTAGTTCTCCTAGGCTAGATCTAATGGGGTAGAAAATAATATTGAATGAGAGCGATGATGAAGCTTCCTCTATAAATAGAGGCTCGTCCTCTCATTCCAATTCGTTGTTGTTGTTGTTGGCTACTTCTTTGACAATACATTTTTGTTGAAGATCTACCTATTGAGGTTTTGGTGTCGATATTTGGAGCTTTTCTTTCTTGGTTTATTTTTTGTGAATCAAATATTTGTGTTTTCTCAAGAGTACTACAAGCTTTCAAAGTCAATCCATTGAAAGGGTAAGACCACCGCTCGAAGGGAAGACATTTTAGGGTTTGTCCCTTCCTTCTTCCTTTGTTAGTTTGGTGAGTGCTCAATTCCTTGCTTTGTTTTTCCTTTCGATCCGTAGAAAGGGTATTTATTATTTTATGCAAGTTATAGTTGATCTTTTGGGTGAAGGTGCTTCCTTTGGGAACCCCTTCTTGTAGGGCCTCGGTCTACAACCTTATCTTGATTAGATAGGAGACTATTTTACCCCTAAGGTTCTAGTCTCTTAGCCCTAATCCATTAAGATAAGATAGACGAATTCTAAGAGGGGCATACTTCTTGCCCCATAATCCCTATTTGAAATAACACACTTGTCTTCTCCCAACAACCAACCATAAAACCCCAAGATTTAAAATCTTTTATTTTTGTTTAGAAAGAAATCTAAAAAAAATCTGTATTTGATTTATTTCCTAGTGAACTGCAAAGTTCATGGATTGTTTCATTTTCTAGACTAGTTTGTCAAGGGTTTGTGCTTCATTTCTCATCTCTAAATCTTAAAGAGGAAAATCGACAGAATAATATTGTGCTTCAAAGTTTTATTTATCATGTTTTGGGTTGATTTTAGGGCTTTCTCAAATCTGAAAATTACATAACAACAATGAAAATAATAATTGATGAAATCCTAGATCTAGGTTTTATGCTTAAAAGTTCATTTATATATAGACCTAGCTTCTATTACACTAACTGGAATATTGTTTCATGTTTATAGTACATCTCTAATGGTGAATTTCATCTTCAAATTACTTCTAATTGCATATCATTTATTTGGAGATTGAATGGGTCGATTCTAGTGCTAGCGTTTGATAACCTAAGAGTCAATTCACTCTCTTCTTTCAAGTTATTGCTTATTCCATTGACATATCTATTGTTAGCTTGATTCTAAAATCTATGGGTTGTTTATTTGTTGCATATCTTAATCCCTGGCTTAAACATCCAAGACATCTTGCATATAAGTGGAAACTCTCTCTCTTGAATAGTTTATTGTTCACTCCAAATCTTGAATTTTGTGTTTATTTATCATTAAAACAGATTTAGAAGTGTGGGACAGCCTTAAGCTAGCTCCTAATCTAGCATATGATTGATTGGCACTCAAAGCACAAATTGCACCATCAATTTATGCTAGCCGATTTCATTCCTAGAACTCCAAAATAGCTCAAAATGCTTTATGTCAAGTTAGCCCCTTCTATGTTTGATTTATTGCAGTCATAATCATCATAATGGATATCTGAAATTGTCAATACTGTTTTTATTTACATCAGATTTGGCACACACATACCCTATCTCCTAACTCTTTTCTCTTAAGTGGATAGTTTGTGGGTTTATTCTATTTATCTTAAATTATTATCTTAAGGCATTCAATCACTTGTTGGAATCCTTGTACTTTATATTGTCATACATAATTTGTGGATTCAATGAAATAAATCATAAGCTTACATGGTATTAATTCACTAAGGATATTTACATAAGATCTATCATTAGTAGATAGGGATACCCCCCTTCGCCTTTGGTGCTAGCCTAAAGTGAAGGAGATGTGAAAATACCAAGCCCTAGGTGACTAAAGTCCTAATAATCTCAATCAAACGAGTAGATTGTTGAATTTAATTAATGCAGAAATGAATTTCAGACAATAGCATTAATCACACAATACTTGCACTGCCTGCCCAATCTGAGTTTGTATACCCCTGCAACTCCACTTCACCATTTCCAAGATATCTCAAACTTTACTCCACTATGCCCCTCAATTACTGATGAGCCATGAAATTACCATCATTTGACATCTTCTTTTCCTTCTTTTTAACCCTTTATCATTTACATATAACCCTGTCTTATCTATTTTAATGCCCATATGCAGGATTTAGGCTCAAGATGTTTTCCAACTGCATTTCTTAATATTTCATTGGATTTCTGATTAACATTAGGGGAAGTAGTGTGTTTTGTAGTGGCAACTCATGTGTGGAAAAGTCATTACAAGGTTTTGCTTTAAAGGTTCACATATTCTTCAAATCAAGGTCATTGCACATCCATTGCCACAGATTCAGAGTCATTAAATACTGATACAGTTGTGAGGTTCTCATGTTTTCAAATCAATCTGCTGCAAAATCCCTGTAGCTACCTACTGCAGAATCTCTGTAGCAGCCTGCTACAGAATTAGGCCTGTAGAGCTTAAAACCGCTTAAATAGATGCGTTCACAGTAGGTTAAGCTGACCGTGACCATAAAGTGCAAGTATTCCAGGTTTCCTTGGAAGATATAAGGAGGATTTCAAGAACAATGAAGGCATATCAGCAAGGGGAATTAATGTGAATATATTCAGCGTGGAAATATATCAGCAAGGAGATTAATTTGAAATATTTCCAGCATATGTAATATGTGTCCGTGAGCCTTCAACAATCAGCATATAATATCAGTCCCAGCATATAATATCAGTCCCAGCACTTAATGTACATCAATCCCAGCACTTAATGTCAGTCCCAGCGCTAAAATGATATCAGCATAGAACTTTTAGCGTGTGCCCGTGAATTTTAATGCAATATTCAGCATATTACAGAATTAAAAGATCAAAATCAGCATATTAAAGGCACGAAGGTATAACTCAGCATTCAGCGTGGGAAATAAATTAAAGAAATTAACACGGTAGCATATGCGTATAGTCACAAGGTTCATCATTCAGCATGTGCTAAATTCTAGGATAAGAAACGGCACAAAACTGTTGAACCAACTCAGCCATCGATTAAATGAAATCTATAGAATCCGGAGGTAGTTGATTATTTTAAGTGGTTGATATGTAACAGCATAACCACTTGGGCGTACAACTGAAGGCATCTATGTTCCCATTGGCTGATTGATGGATCATATTGGCAACCAATCAGAGGACAACAGTTTAGTTTATTTTTAGAGTTTGTTAAACCACTTAGCAGCATAATAGGAGGAGGTTGTCACTCCATGTTTAGAGCTTAAGACCCCCTTTTATTGTATAAATATGTGTGCTCTCATAAGAGAAAGGGGCCGACTAGTACGTGTGGCCTCTTGTTGTAGTCATACTGCTGTGTAAGAGTCGAGAGCTCAAGATCAGACTTAATAAATTTCTATCTATGTTTTGTGTGCTTATTGTTGTCCACTGGTGGTGATTTAAGATTGAGAGCACAGGCCTACCTGTGAGGAAGGGCCCACTCACAGGTAAGGTTCTGTGCTGCATGCAATCTTTTTGTGTTCTTAGATAGCTGTCAATTTGATTTAGATTTAGAATTGCATAATTTTATCTTTGTTCCAAACCTTGGCTGGACAATGGCCACTGGTTTTGTGCTGCAGAATGATGAGTAGGATGTGTTAGGACTTATATTTATGCAGATTATTAATTTCATGATCAGTCTTTGCTTATATTAATACTATATGCCAAATCTGTGCTTGCATTCCTTATCTGTAACAGTATTTGGAATATCATTAACAAAGTTGTAAATTGAGGAATTATATTATTTGTTAATCTAGTCTTGGCATATTAACCAAGCAATAGTTTCATTTCTGATTTTTTAATGTGTGAGTTAAAATGAAATAGATAGTTTTCTTTGTGTTGTTTGGAGTGCTGCAGAATCACTTCATCTATGACCCCACGAGGTGAATACACAAGGGTATAGGGTTATGAGAACTCATAGACCTTATCCTGAGAGGTACCACCAGCTGGGATGGGGGTTATAGCATTGTGACTTTATCCTTTTATTCTTTTCTTTTGATTTATGCATTGCTTAATTTAATTGATTTCTTTTGGTTAAATTGCATAGTGTGGTAGAAGCCCTCATTCTGTGTATACTGCACCGAGTGTCTCGCAAGTATAAACTGAACCCCGGGTTGACAAATTAAGTGACAGAGTGTAGAGTGACACCAAATAATTGGGAATCATATTTATACCTCGTCATTTTGGCGCCGTTGTCGGGGAGGCACTCAAGGAATTAGGACTTTTTCCTTAGGATCATTGTAGGAGCAATACCAAGCTAAAGGGAACTCTAGGGAAACGTCAACTACCCCTCTGATATCCCTTGCTCAAGATGTTGTGCATTAAAATCATCATAGGATGCATGAGTTAAGTTAATAATATTTTCTTTTGTGGCGATGTAAGAGCCACCCTTGGTACTAATCTCTTTTGCAGGAAGCTTGGAAGGAGGAAGAAGTATTCCACTTGAAGAAAAATCAAGGAGAGGTTATTTGAAGAAGGTATGCATTATGAAAGTCATAAGTCTTACATCACTTTTATTTGTAATGCATTGAAGAACATCTAAGTTTCCTGGGACAAGTGTGGAAAACTCTGACTATATCAATTTTGTAAATTAGATGATGAGACACTCTGTGGATTCTATAGGATTCCCACGGTGGTTATGTTAGGATCTTATCATCTCATACCACACTTGAACTAGATGCTATAACAAACAACCTCTGACCATTTCATTAAACTTTAAGGAGGCACGCTTTTCATTGTTGAATTCATGAATCTTGGAAGACCTATCATAGGTTTGAAACTACAACTCTTGAAGTCCTAGGCATGCACATTCAAAATTGGCCTACAACAAATTAATCATATCTTGCAAATTATGCTCTAGGTCAAATTTTTGGTGGAGAAGAGAATCACATTGAGAAAAACACGACGACAAAAATTCAACGATTACCTCAGCCCTACACCTAGAGCCTTTGATCCTAGCATATTGACAACTACACACTACTCAATGTTTTGATGATGGTTTTGTTCCTCGATCAACTATTTAAACCATCATTATACACAAATCATAATGCCATGAGAAAAATGTGGAAGTTGTTTCACGAATAATGACACTATGTGGCTCCCACGATGGTTATGTCAGGCTCTCATTATATCAATCTCAGAGATAATGTGACACTTCGTGTTCCCATAATGATTATGTCAAGATCCCATTATCATTATACCACGTTTGAATTAGATATTTGATTTTATTCTTGCTTCAGGATTTTTGCATTAACCATAGGATCTTGTGAGGGTCATATCACACAACTTAGACGTTGGGAATTTACAATTTTTGGCATATGGGTGCATTACATTGGAAATTTTACACCTATAAAAATTCACACAAACCCAGATCATCACTTGGAAGAAACAACTTGTTGATCAGACTCTTGTGGCATCTGGGATCACTAATCTCACAAAGGACAGAGTTTGGACAATCAAATTCTGGTAACTAAATGGATAGATCTTTAAAACTTGTTTCTAAAGTGTATCCTCCTACAAATCTAGCTTACAACCTAATCATCTAATTCTAATATCGTACGAGAAAGTTATGCCCTAATTACTAATTCCCTATCTTGCACTGATACAACTTTGTTTCCTAGGTCATTCTTTGGTATATTTGACCCATCAATTCTTCAAGTTTGCAAAACCTGTTTCTATTGGGGATACCTACATAAATCTACTTTTATCTCGAATTGGAATCAAGTCAATCTATCATCAAACAAAAAGTTAAGGAAAAAACCGTGATTTTTGGTCAACGCTGGAAATAAGAACAAGAGATGTCTTATAGCATGTTTCTTAACATTTTTCGTATCATTTCAAATCAGTTTCAAAATATGTTTGTACTGGAGATAGCCTTATGGCTATACTTTAACTTGGCTTTGGAATCACTTTGATCAGACATCAGACGAAGAATTTATAATCGAATTATTGTCATGTAGTCTAGGCTGGCCACCACTCCTCAGCATGTAACAATGAAAAATTTTCAATGAATCCTTTAAGAGATCTGTTTTATATGCATTAATTGCAATCATTTTGATGTTTATTGGAGGAAGAAAGTCATCATATCTATTTTCGTCCATAATCTCACCTTTTGTTGCAAGCGAAATGCTAGTTTTTTGCAGGTCAAAGAAGGATCATGGAGGTCAATCTACAAATGAGTGATTTTCAAAGACAAACTTTCATGAAATGGGCATGTCACCAAGACATGAAAACAAGTGCGCTATCATGTAATGTTGAGTTCTCGAACGAGATATGTCTAAAGTTTGTTCCAGTTGTCGACCAACACAAACATCAAGACTTTTCAGATGTACGAAGAAAAAGACAATTGAAGAATTGATTTCCAAACTGAAGATCAGTGATATAGAAGTTAAATTCCATGCTACATCACTAATGTCATTCTGGCACAAGAAGACTGAAAGCACCACAGTATACCAATGCATTTTCTTCTTCCCAGCTCAAAGCTAATTGCCTGTTGAAGTCAAAAAAGTTTTCTTTGCCTATGTGGTTAGCTTTGAAAGCCAACAATTTCCTCGGAATATCATTCATGTGACCACTACTATCACAACACGACTTCAGCCCACTTCCTTCCTCCATAAGACCTCCATAACTTCCTGCTCTGCCCACTCCTGACCCACCCAATAAAGTAATTTGGGCTCACTTACAATGCCAAGCTACCTCTCTAGGTTCAATAGTTGTTGAATAAATGGAGCTTGTTGCTACCAATCGAATAAAGGTTTTTTCATTATTTGCCCGTTGCTAATCTTGTCTAGCACACCTCCTTCATTCCCAAATGTTTAACCATATGCTATGAATATTGCAGTATGTTTTCATCCTTAGTAGTACTTCACAGGTCTACTCTTGCTACAAAAGCAACAAGAATATCAAAGTTCTAAGGACAATATTGGTACTACTACACAAGAAGCAGTACCAGTAATCCATGTGGTTGTCACACAAGAACCAACTACAGGGGGCAAATCATAAAAGAGAAGAAATAGGTGTTGTCACACAAGAACCAACACCTACCAAACCTGAGGTTGCCACACAAGAACCAACCTCAGAAAGCTCTATTGTTGCTACACAAGAACCAACAGTAAAGAAATCAGTTGAAGGAATTCTCCAAGAGGAAGAGACTGTCGCCCCACAAGAACCTGTAGCAGAGTAAGTTGTTGCAGAAATGGTCTTTCCTCAAAGCTTCATGAAGATATCTCAAAACCATGAGGAGATTTTGCTAATAGTCCTTGGTACAGATTCTCAAAGATGTTACTCTTTTCCATGGGAACTTGTGAAGAACCTGCGATAGAAAATCATATGCTTGTTGCAAAGTTCATGAACTTCTTAGGTAGGTGCAGGTACGCTTCTTCTTTCTCTTTGTTTATCAAATTCATTGAATACTTTAGATTTCCGAGGACGAAAAAAGTCTTCAGTTTGGGGGAGAAGGGGTACCATCACCTTTACCTTCTTGGACCAAACCATCATTTGTCATGCCCATACCATCCCTATCCTTGTTCAACCTAAAACTTTCACCACTTCATCTAAACCATGACATCGTCTTACTCCACTTCCACAATTTAAATCCATTCCAACACCTCCCTAAATGTCCCAAAATGAGAAGGACCAGAAGTTGTTCAAGGAAGGACATTAGTGTTGCTACACAAGAACCAGCATCAAGAAACCCTATTCAAAGAAAATGCATTTGACACAGTGATGTGCTTAGTTGTTGTGGTTTGTGTGGGCCCGACATCATAGCAAAGAGGTGTGGAGGCAGTTCTACTAAAAAAATTGGCATTGGGCTAAGAAGAAGGCTTTCAAACTTTCCTTTATTTATTTGTGCATGTTTTCTTCCAGCATGAAAATTTGTGGATCTTTATTCACATTGGTTCTTATGAGTTAATAGTGGTCATGAAAATGTCTTGAAATTATTGAAGTTAATCAACGTATTGAGTCTAGCCAACTCAATATTAAGTATAGTGGTTTTGTTAGAATTGGATACTGTAACGAATCATGGGAGAGAGAATATGAAAAATCCAAGACAACGATTTGAAAGTGACACTGAGGATCCAAAGTCGAAGATACAGATGAAGATGCCAAATATGAAGGTCTTGTTGATGTCACACAAGAACCAGCAACAAGAGCGAAAAAGAAAAAGGACACACTATTGTTGCTCCAAAAGAACCAACAACAGAATAAAAAAAAAAGTATATGATATGGACAAGCCAAGGAAATGAACGTGTACCCCACAAGAACCATTAAGCAAAAATCAAGTTGAGACTCATTAGAGGATACACTACATATGATATGAGGATTGCAAATCATTTATTCCATGTTGTGCTGAGAAATAGGCCATTTATTCGAAGCAGACCTAATTGACAACAAAGGAAACATTATAGTCTTGTCTCCACTTACCCTATTTACTTGTGCAAATTTGAAGGCGACCTCGTGACTTGATATATGCTTCGAAGGGGAGCCATTACAATGAAAAATAAAAATAAAAAAATTGGTATGCATCGGAAAAAAAGGAGCATCATTCAGTGTGTACCCTTACAGCTTGGTTGTTGAGAAGGGGCAGGGTTGCAAGAGGACACGCAACATATATAGTTTGGGGGAGATGATGAGCCAGTAAATTACCATCATTTGACATCTTCTTTTCCTTCTTTTTAACCCTTTATCATTTACATATAACCCTGTCTTATCCATTTTAATGCCCATATGCGGGAATTAGGCTCAAGATGTTTTCCAATTGCATTTCTTAATATTTCATTGGATTTTTTATTAACATTAGGGGAAGTGGTGTGTTTTGTAGTGGCAGCTCATGTGTGGACAAGTCATTACAGGGTTTTGCTTTAAAGGTTCACATATTCTTCAAATCAGGGTCATTGCACATCCATTGCCACAGATTCAAAGTCATTAAATGTTGATACAGTTGTGAGGTTCTCATGTTTTCAAATCAATCTGTTGCAGAATCCCTGTAGCTACCTGCTACAGAATCCCTGTAGCAGTCTGCTACAGAATTAGGCTTGTATAGCTTAGAACTGCTTAAATATATATGTGTTCACAATAGGTTAAGTTGACCATGATCATAAAGTGCAAGTATTCCAGGTTTCCTTGGAAGGTATATGGAGGATTTCAAGAACAATGAAGGCATATCAGCAAGGGGAATTAATGCGAATATATTCAGCATGGAAATATATCAACAAGGAGATTAATTTGAAATATTTCCAGCATATGTAATATGTGTCTGTGAGCCTTCACCATGTTGATGATTACAGTTGCGTGAGACATCATCCAGGACACAGACCTGAGAGAGAGCCCCTGAGTTGGGTATGTGGTTCCTATCTGAGACAAAACTGGAACATTGTGTTGGCCTCCTCTGTGCAGAGAGTTGGCCTCCTCTCTGCAGAGAGTTGAGATGATACTCCAAATGATTCTCCTGTGTAACGCAATGAGAAAGAAGATCTGTTGAGTTGGACGTGCCTGTGGCTGAGCACAAGTGAACGTATGGAAAAGTCCATGAGCTGGGTGCATCGTTCTGAGACAGAGATGAAACGATGTATTAGCATCCTCTGAGCAGAGAGTTGAGATGATGAACTCCAGATGACTCTCTGTGTAACACAGTGACAAAGAAGATCTGTTGAGTTGGACATGCTTGTGGATGAGCACAGGTGAACGTGATCCTAGTGGCTAAGCACTAGTGAGTGTGGTTCTCCTGTGAGACGCATTGAGATAGAGATGTGGACATCCATGTGGTTGAGCATAGATGGATGTGCCCCTAGTGGTTGAGCACTAGTGGGTGTATGAGATCCCTTGCTATATTGTTCAAGAGTCAGACTTACCTGTAACCCTATTTGTAATGTAAAGGGTACAGGTCAGCCCCACCTTAATGTAAAAGATAATTAATATGGTAATTATTAATTATATTATAAGTTATTTAGGTCGGCCCTGTTGTGCCAATAGACACTTCTATTGACAGGTTCAGTTTAATATAAATAAAGGTAAATTCCTCATTGATGAATCATATCATAAGTGTGAGCTTGGAAATTTCAGCTAACACTTTTTCTTGGGAAAAGTGCGCACCTCTCTTGGGCACTAGTCTTCTAGGGTTTGTGAGCACCCTCTTGTGTGCTAGGTCTTTATGGTGGTGGAGATCTTTCTCTTGAAGAATATAGCAAAGGATTGGCTGCGTTTTCTTCCCTTGTTGAGAAGGGTTTCCCGGGATACTTCTTGTGTACTTGTGCATGGTGTTTCTTCTTCTGATCTTCGTTGTTGCAACAAATTGTATATGGTTTAAGTAAAAATGCTAAAATCAAATGAACTTCATGCTTAAGCCTAGCTTATTGAAAAATCAACATGGTATCAGAGCTTAGGTCTTGAAGAACCCATTGCACAAGCATCTACCAGTCACCCTCTCAATTCTGCAGAACCGTACGGCCCTCCTAGGGTTTCCAGAAAATCTGTACAGCCCTCCGCTATGAGGTGTTCTAGCCCTTAATACTCGGACGTTGGGGCTAATTTTGGCATAGGAGAGTACGACCTCCTCCATCGCACCTCCAGAAGATCTTAAAGTGAAATTCCAAGAATTTTTTATTTTTGGCCCTAGGGTTTCTAGGGTTCCGCAAATTTCTGCGGATTTCTCGTTTTAGGGTTTTTGCAACTCCTTGAAGAAGCCTTCAAGATTACTTGTGTTCTTCTGACTTTCAAGGCTTATTGTTGGTAGTCATAAGCCCAACAAAACCTAAGTTTGCTAGCCTAGCCTAGTTGTTAGGTTTTCTAGCCCAGTTGAAAAGGGTTTATGAAGAATCTAAAATATGATGAACAAAACTATGATGGAAGATAAGCTTGATGGATCAAGCAACTTCAAGTTCCTGGAAGACAAGACTTCAGAAGAAGACTTATTGTGGGTGATACAAAAAGGTTTACCAGAGACAGCTATCAATGAATGGAAGGAAGATGACATCAAGACAAGGAATCCAATCATCTACTCAAACCCTTACATTGAAGGGCCAACTTCAAAATAACAAGATGACAAAAGGTGACACAGTGACTACATTCTTCATAAAAGATCTCAAAGGACAGAGATCAGCCATGTGCCATTGGAGAAATCATATCAGCATCCTCGAGTATGCACTTGTATTTATTATTTGTATCATTGTCATGAGGGAAATTGCAGGAGGAAAGAACCTTTGCTGAAGTCAAGTATCCAGAGGGTTCTCAGTGCATTCAGAGGAACAACACACTAGAAGTGAAGACTCCAGGTTTGATTGTTTTAAATTATCATGCCTCTAACCCACATTTCTAAAGTTGCTACATTACTAATAGGTGTTGTAGTTGTGACAACAATCCTTAAATTGTTTTGATTTTAGAGATGTACTCGTTATTCTCCTTTAGGAGATATTCTTGTTTTGTTTTCTTTTGTTTGCTCTCTTGTTTCAGGCAGGTTAACAACAAAGGAAGATGGTTATACTTCAGACTTCAAAGGGAGTAAAAACTATTTGAGAAGGAGGAAGAACATAACCATCATTAAGGCAATCAGTGCAATAATAGATGATCAGAATCTTTCTATGATTATGTGGGCAAAAGCATGCATGACACAATATATGAGTCCTCACCAGATTTTGAAGAACATAACTCTCGAAGAAGCCTTCACTGGAGTGAAGCCCAAGATTGAACACTTCAGGATATTTGGGTGCCCAGTGTATTTTTCATGTACCCAAAGAGAAAAGGTCCAAGCTAGACCCTTCAGGGAGAAAGGATACATTTATGGGATAACAGTGAATCTTCGAAGACATATTAGATCTACATCACTGGTCAGAGACAGATTGAGACTAGCAGAGATGTTGCTTTTAAAGAAGAGGTAACCCTTCAAAGATCCAGAGAATCTCAGATGGAGATTGACAGTGAAACAATACCTTCTCCCCCTTCAGCAGTTCAGAGGGAGACAGACATTATTCCAGTTGATCCAGTTACTCCAATTGATATGCCCAGAGATATTGTAGTAGGGCATAAATGGCCTACCTAGGCTCGACAAACTTTGCAAGAGGCAGAGGAACACACAAGCCCCCCAAGACACATTCCGAGAAAGCAAAGAGATTTTTTAGCTACTCTTCAGCGATGAGTCACATCATTGATTCTAAGGCTCCCTGTCATGGAGAAGCAACAGATGATCAGGTATGGCAAGATGCTGTGACAAAAGAATACCAATATATCCTAAAAGATTGTTGTATGAAATATTGTTCCGACACCAAAAAGAAACTCTATGGTGACTTCCAAGTGGATCTATAAGATCAAACATGCAGCTGATGGAAGTGTCGAGAAATACAAATCGAGATCTATAGCCAAAGGATTCCCACAAACAGAGGGAGTTGTCTATAATGAGACACCTGATCTAGTAAACCCGTTACACTTCCATCCGTACTACCATCCATGAGTTGTAAACTACATCAGATGGATGGATTCTTGATAAGTTTGGGTTTCAGCAAGGGTGTTGCTGATCCAAACCTATATTATTACATTGTTGATAACGAGAGCCTAATTTTGATGACTTATTCAGAAAGTCGTGTTGTTGGATACAAACAAGTATTGACTTCTGATTTTGAGATGAAGGATCTGGGTATGATGCACTACTTCTTGGGACAAGAAGTATGACAGAGGACCGATGAGTCTTTTCCTAAGTCAAGGAAAATATACAATTGAGATATTAAAAAAGTTCAATATGACATAATGCAAATCCATGACTACACCGATGGTGATGGATTTAACGAAAAATAAACAATGATGATTCAGACGAGATTGATCCACATATGTACCGACAGCTGATTGGATCATTGATGTATCTGGTTAACACCAGACCTGATATATGCTATGGAACAAATGTGCTTAGTCAATTCATGAGTCAGCCGAGACAGACTCACTAGATAGCAGTAAAGCATGTATTGAGATATATATGAGGCACAGTTGGATATGGCATGATATATGCCTCCAATGTAAACTTGAGTTTGCAGGGATATGCCGATACAGATTGACCAAAGCGTACAGTGGACCAGAAGAACACATCCGGTTGTTGTTTTATCTTGAAGTTTACCATGGTTTCCTAGTGCAACAGGAAACAAAGCTCTGTGGCCTTGAGTACCACAGAAGCAGAGTAAATAGCATTGAGTGGCAATTCGCGAAGCAGTGTGGCTTCGCAAGCTTCTGACAGATTTATTTGATCATCAGACAGATCCTATTATTATTTGTGATAACCAGAGTTGTGTGAAGCTCTCTGAGAACCCTTTGTTTCATGATAGATCGAAACACATTGAGATAAAATACCATTATATCATAGACATGTTGCAGAGGAAAGCAGTACATGTGTAGTACCTTCCTACACATGAGTAGATTGTAGACATCTTCGAAGTTCGAGTATTTCCGTGAGAGACTTGGCCTGGTGGAGAATGCCTCCCTAGCTGAGAGGGAGTGTTGATGATTATAGCTATGTGAGACATCCTCTAGGACACAGACCTGCGAGAGAGCGGTATGTGATTCCTATCTGAGACAGAACTGGAACGTTGTGTTGGCCTCCTCTGTGCAGAGAGTTGAAATGATACTCCAGATGATTCTCCTGTGTAACGCAGTGAGAAAGAAGATCTGTTGAGTTGGACGTGCCTGTGGCTGAGCACAGGTGAACATGTGGAAAAGCCCATGAGTTGGGTGTATCGTTATGAGACAAAGATGAAACGATGTATTAGCCTCCTCTGAGCAGAGATTTGAGATGATGAACTCCAGATGACTCTCCTGTGTAACGCAATGAGAAAGAAGATCTGTTGAGTTGGACGTGCCTGTGGATGAGCACAGGTGAACGTGATCCTAGTGGCTGAGCACTAGTGACTCTGGTTCTCCTGTGAGACGCAGTGAGATAGAGATGTGGACATCCATGTGGCTGAGCACAGATGGATGTGCACCTAGTGGTTGAGCACTAGTGGGTGTATGAGATCCCTTGCTATATTGTTCAAGAATCAGACTTACATGTAACCCTATTTGTAATGTAAAGGGTACAGGTCGGCCCCACCTTAATGTAAAAGATAATTAATATGGTAATTATTAATTATATTATAAGTTATTTAGGTTGGCCATGTTGTGCCAATAGACACTTATGTTGACAGGTTCAGTCTAATATAAATAAAGGTAAATTCCCCATTGAGGAATCATATCATAAGTGTGAGTTTGGAAATTTCAGCTCACACTTGTTCTTAGGAAAAGTGCGCACCTCTCTTGGGCGCTAGTCTTCTAGGGTTTGTGAGCACCCTCTTGTGTGTTAGGTCTTTATGGTGGTGGAGGTCTTTCTCTTGAAGAATATAGCAAAGGATTGGTTGGGTTTTCTTCCCTTGTTGAGAAGGGTTTCCAAGGATACTTTTTGTGTACTTGTGCATGGTGTTTCTTCTTGTGATCTCGGTTGCTGCAACAAATTGTATATGGTTTAAGTAAAAATGCTAAAATGGAATGAACTTCATGCTTAAGCCTAGCTTATTGAAAAATCAACACACCAATCAGCATATAATATCAGTTCCAGCATATAATATCAGTCCCAGCACTTAATGTCAATCCCAACGCTAAAATGATATCAGCATAGAACTTTTAGCGTGTGCCCATGAGTTTTAATGCAATATTCATCATATTACAGAATTAAAAGATCAACGTCAGCATATTAAAGGCACGAAGGTATAACTCAGCATTCAGCGTGGGAAATAAATTAAAGAAATTAACACGGTAGCATATGTGTATAGTCACAAGGTTCATCATTCAGTATGTGCTAAATTCCAGGATAAGACACGGCACAAAACTGTTGAACCAACTCAGCCATCGATTAAATGAAATCCATAGAATCCGGAGGTAGTTGATTATTTTAATTGGCTGATATGTAACAGCATAACCACTTGGGCGCACAACTGAAGGCATCTATATTCCCATTGGTTGAATGATGGATCATATTGGCAACCAATCAGAGGACAACATTTTAGTTTATTTTTAGAGTTTGCTAAACCACTTAGCAGCATAATAGGAGGAGGTTGCCGCTCCATGTTTAGAGCTTAAGACCCCCTTTTATTGTATAAATATGTGTGCTCTCATAAGGGAAAGGGGACAACTAGTACATGTGGCCTCATGTTGTAGTCATACTGTTGTGTAAGAGCCAAGAGCTCAAGTTCAGACTTAATAAATTTCTATCTATGTTGTGTGTGCTTATTGTTGTCCATCGGTGGTGATTTAAGATTGAGAGCACAGGCCTACCTGTGAGGAAGGGCCCACTCACAGGGAAGGTTCTGTGTTGCATGCAATCTTTCTATGTTCTTAGATAGTTTTCAATTTGATTTTGATTTAGAATTGCATAATTTTATCTTTGTTCCAAACCTTGGTTGCACAATGGCCACCGGTTTCGTGCTACAGAATGATGAGTAGGATGTGTTAAGACTTAGATTTATGCAGATTATTAATTTCATGATCAATCTTTGCTTATATTAATACTATATGCCAAATCTGTGCTTTCATTCCTTATCTGTAACAGTGTAACAGTATTTGGAATATCATTAACAAAGTTGTAAATTGGGGAATTATATGATTTGTTAATCTAGTCTAGGCATATTAACCAAGTAATAGTTTCATTTCTGGTATTTTAATGTGTGAGTTAAAATGAAATAGATAGTTTTCTTTGCGTAGCTTGGAGTGCTACAGAATCACTTTATCTATGACCCCACGAGGTGAATACACAAGGGTATAGGGTTATGAGAGCTCAGAGACCTTATCCTAAGAAGTACCACCAGCTGGGATGGAGGTTATAGCATTGTGACTTTATCCTTTTATGTTTTTCTTTTGATTTATGCATTGCTTAATTTAGTTGATTTCTTTTGGTTAAATTGCATAGTGTGGTAGAAGCCCTCATTCTGTGTATACTGCACCGAGTGCCTCGCAAGTATAAACTGAACCCCGGGTTGACAAATTAAGTGACAGTGTAGAGTGACACCAAATAATTAGGAATCATATTTATACCTCGTCAAATACCTAGCACATGTTTTGTTAAACAGGGGTCATGTTCAGACATCTTCTTTGTGATAAGAATGCTATCAGATAAATAACTTAAAATTGTATCAGCTAAGTAGTGCAGTATACCTTGAATTTAGATCAACTTCTTGTTTCTAAAAGTTATCTGATTGCTTCAATAAAAGTGTAATGTAGATGAACGCAGGATATGAG
>JASDQU010736832.1:191457-263185 GCA_032191745.1 Picea mariana | reverse complement strand
TTGTGCTCATTGTCATTTGCTCATGATAAGTTTCAGATTTGAATTCTTATGAAGTCTTATGCTTCTGTGTGTTAAAGATCTGAGTTATCCAGACCTATTCAGATAAGGTATGGTATGATCTTTGTATTGTATAGTTAAGCTGCCTCTAACTGTTCTAGTTTTTCCTACTATGTACTGTTGCAGACCTAAGATACATGTTTAGTTCTCTAGTAGATCTGTCTCTTAGATCTGAGTTTAATATATGATCAAGAGTTCCTTTATTTCAACAGCTGCAGTCTGCCTTACTTATGATTTACTTACAGATCAAATGTGTCTTGTTATTAGAAAAATTAAAAGAGACTTACATTCTGCATTTTTATCCAAAATTCTAACACAATGGAAGTGTACCTGGCGACTGGAGCAAGAGTCTCCTCATAGTCCACTCCCTATCTCTGGGAGAACCCTCTCGCCACAAACCTTACTTTGAACTTCTCAATGCTTCCATCTATTGCATGCTTGACCTTGTAGAGACACCTTGAACTCACCACTGACTGGCACTATGTCCCAAACATCATTCTTCATGATGGAGGTGTAATCCTCCACCATCGCATCCTGCCATACCTGTTGGTATGTTGCCTCCTGAAAACGAGAAGGCTTTGAATCTAGAATGTTGATCATCAATGCCATATGGTTTGCAAACTTCTTTAGAGGTTTGCTCTCTCTAAATGTGCTCCTAGGAGTCTCAACATGCTCAGCATCCCTCAATGTTTGACTGAACCATCAAGGTCTACTAACAAAAGTTGAAGGGGCTCATGTCCCCCCTATCTACCAGAAGGTTGTTGTACTGCCTTGGAAATCACCAGTGACCCTAGCTCAATCTTTGGAGCTTCCTAATCCTCATCCTCTTCCACTGGAGTAGGCTCATCAAACTTCCCGGATGCAAAGTCTTCCTCAAAATTTACCTCCCTAGTTACTTCCTCTACTATGGAATATACACCCTGTAAGACTTAGAAGTCTTATTGTAACCCATAGCTAGACAAGAGGGGGATCCATTCGGGATTTTCATCTTGTGGATACTTCTTCAGTTTAGAGGTTGCAGCGATCTACTTGGAGATTTGTGGAGCTCTCTTGAGGGAGCCAATTTCATCTATAGCAAGGCCGTGAGTTTATGAGGAGACTGTGACGATATCGTTTACGGTCTAGGAGGACAGTGCCATCTTGTGGAGGTTACACTTTTGTTGTGGGGGGCGAACTTCTCTTGTTGAAGTCGCATCTACTCTGTAGAGGGCGCAACTCTTCCATAGAAACCGCCATTCAACTGGTGGAGGTCGTACTGTACGCTTTCCAGCAAATTGAGGGGGTTTGTAGGACCATACACTTCAGTTACATCCTGTGGGAGGCCGTGTTCCTTGTGCTGGTGCATGGTATTCAAAGAGGGAGCTGATCCATCCCGACTACAATGCTATACTCTTATCTCCTTCAGTAGATCATGCCTATAACCATTATTGTTCGTGGGGTTCTGATATTGGGGTTTGATCTGTCCATTAATATATGTCTGAGCTTGCATTTACAGGTCAGATTGTTCAATGAACCAAATATGATATATTAACCTATGTATTGTTGTAGATCAGATTAATAAAACAAGTAGATATGTGAGTTTAACTGTTGTTGTGGTGAGGGTCTTGTTCTTGGCCTTTAGAGGCTTGTTATTGTTGCATCCGGGGTTCATTCAAAATAAAATATCCATATTGTCTTTTCTATTTCTGGTGTACTTAATTTGCATGCCATAATTTTGACGAAATGTCTACAAGTGAAATACATGCAAAGTGTTTGACAAAAATTGTCAATGAGTTTATAGCATAAAACAAAAGAAATGCAAAGGCACATAACCAGAAACAACACATTTGGACAGAAAACACAATATCCTAGTTTAGTGAGTATTGGGGACATTACAAACACAGACATGGACCTATGTTGAATAGAGACGGGAGATTGAAAGGGAATTGAGAACCTATTTTAAGGAACTCTTTGCTGCACCTAAAATAGATAGGAATGAATCCATTGTTCAACAACACAGGTATTCCAACAAAGGACGAACACTTTCAATAACCACTCACACAACCAGATCAAAGATCAAAACACTGATGTTTTGACGTGGTAAAACCCCGACGGGGAAACATCCACGGCCCCAACCAACGTGGCCACTTGGAGCAGTTTATTAATGCAAAAGAAAAAGATTACAAAGAGATTTTACAAGAGAGTTTCTCGCAATCGATCATCGGCAAATAACCCTTCATGCTCTTTAAATAGAGATCATGGACCATTCAGGTGTTAAGCCACGGATCAATGGTCGTTAAGATCGAGGTGAATATGAACCGTCGGATCACTCTATGTCGGGAACATAGTGTGACCGTCAGACTTCCTAACTACAAATGCATACTAAAGAAACACACTAAGAAATACACTTTTACCTAATAACACATCAGACCAAGTAGATCTTAACTAACTCCTAAGTGTCTAAATATTTTAACATCCCCCCTTAAGAACAACTTGGGATCAGAACAACTTGGGATAGGATTGAAGGATTTACAATAGTGGCACAATAGGAGAAGGAAGCATGCATTAGAGCCTATCACCCCTTGATGACAACTTCCTGAACTCCTAACATAGATCAAAGTTTGGAAAACTTCGCTTCTGTAAGAGACTTTGTGAAAATGTTTGCAACTTGATCTTCTGTAGGGAAAAAGAGCACTTCAATAACTTGATCATGAATGAGCTTTCTGATGAAGTGCATGTGTAGCTCGATGTGTTTCTTGTGTTGATGTTGAACTAGGTCTTTGGCAAGCTTGATGGCACTCTGATTGTCACACCAAGAAGCGTCTTGGGACCATGCTCCCAGAATCCTCCAAGAAGCGTCTTGGGAGCACGCTCCCAGGATCCGAAACTGTCCCAGGGAATGTGGCGCTCCCAAAATGGCAAGGAACGTTTGAGAACACCCTGGATCGTGCTCCTTATTTTTGGGAGCGCGCTCCAACTCGGAGCACACTTCTGAGCTTGGGAGCAGGGGGGGCGCTCCCTGCAACACTTGTCTGAATCATTGGTTTCCACATATCGTCGATCTTCCAACCATCTTCTCTATTCAAATTGTTGCTAGATTTCTCCATCTACACAGCGTCTCAAACACATATTTTTGCATAGTGGTCGACAATTGCAATCCCAATTGCTTCCTCTCAACAAGTATGGTGCATAATGCATTGTATTACACAAGTATTCTGCAGGCACTGATTTATTGGAGCGGTGGTGCACAATATCTGCTCTATGTTCCTTAAGCCTAACCTGTATCAAGCAACCAGTCTCTCTGACATATTCTTTGCCGCAATAGCAGGGTATGGCATAGACTCCTTTGTGATGTTTAGTGTTCAGCCTGTCCTTGGCAGAGTCTAGCATTTGTCCAATTGTGTTCATTAGGGTAAAGGCTGATTGCCAGAACTTTCCCTTCTTAAAGGAGTTTGTCAACCTTGAATTAATGTTCTTGAATGCTTCCCATAACACGGCTAGCTCCTCTTAGTCGAGGCCACACTTACAATGACAATATCAAACTCAATGTTGGTGACTTTACAGTGATTTGTGCGAATGCAGGCTCCATTTCTGATTGAGACAATGAATGAAGACCACTTTGTTATTCATCTTTTTGCCCATGGTTTGGCTGACCTTCTCTCTATGTTGTGGCATCAATCTCTCTCTTTGTTCTCATCCTCAATGTTGTACTTTATCGTTGAGGATTCTACGCATCCTAGGTCTAATTGTTACTATGTCCTTTCTTTTAGAAATACTTCTTATAGAATCTCTTTGACTAAGCTGACATGCTATGAAGGGCATCTCTATGCCGTCAAAGTCACCCAGGACTTGCACCTGGCCTCATCCACACCCACTCAGGGGGTTTTGAAACCAGGTTTACACATTAATACAAGCCCGACCACCTTGCTGCTTGCCACTAGACCACACTCCCATGGGCCTTACTATGTCATTTTTAAATTTTTGTTTCCTTATTTTGCTATTATTACTTTCTTCACTTTCAAGTCCCACTGCCCTTGTTATTTAATGCACATTTACAGAATTACGTTTTATTTCACATATGTCATAGATATAAGATGGATTTGTACCTCCATTGGGCAGCCAAGCTATTTGGCGGGGGGGTGTTCTACCTTAATGGGATTGGACGACAAAGTGAGTCTAAACCTCCAAAGCATTTGTGATCTGTAAAGATAATTAGTAAGAGATTTGAGATTATCCTCTCGAATCCTCAATTAAAACATCCAAATAAAATCTTTATAAATATTCAGTCATAAATAATATTTTTGACAACACTTGCATATTATTTTGAACTGAGTTAAAAAACTGTTGTTGAAAAGAACAATATCAACAGACACATGTCATTGATGGTTACAAGCACAACTAGCACCTAAGAAATTTCTCGGAAGTTTTGCATGCACCAAAGACTTGAAAGTTAAATCTTCAATTGACATCAATCAAGGGAAGCACGTCAGACATGGAACACACACACACGAATAAAACACAGCTGCACCTTCAATTCAATTTCCAAATGTCATTTAAACAAAGGACACACATCTCATTAACATGTTAAATGCTTGAAACATTTCATGGCAGAAAAAGACTCAGGTGTTCTTTAGGCATATCCTACCCACAATGTGCACAGGAAAACTACCAAATTATGTAAGTAAAACAAGGCCACTTATAATAATTCATCACAGCTGATATGCAGGTCATTCATTAACCTAGCAGATTAGCATTTCTTAAACATAATAGATGCAACCTTCCAACTAAAAAACAAAAAATAAAAAATATCATACAAACTAACAGTAAAATTCTCTAGCCTTGAAGTGGGCCATTGAGTATGATGTTCAGTTAAGAACTCTGTACGTAAGCACATTCATGCTAGAGGAGTGAAAAGATGAATGACCATCTGGGAATTCTAATTTGACGAATTATTTCCAACCATAAATGGGGCTAAAATTAGGCATTGGAAAAGTCATCACAAGGTTACACGTGTGCTCCTATGTGGTGGCCCTAAGTGGTCCCCCGAAAGGATTTTCACCCAAATTTGGTGCCACCTTAAAAATCAAATAAAACAACAGTAAAATACCGATGCAGGAGTTCAACATAATTCACACTCAACAATTCTACTATCTCAAAACACCTTACCCCGGTAACTATCGGTTTCTCTGCCCTTATAAATGCTTCGATAGGAAGGATCATATGCAGTAAATACACTCTGTACAATCTGATGCCTTGAGAAGTTGATGATTCTGTCAATTATCTGAGAAGAAAAAAGTATGATCATGTTTTCTAAATTAAGCTGTAGATATGTCAGCAGAAATGCAATTTATCCATTTTACAGAATGAATCCTCTGAATTTTGACTTTCACAAAACAGAGATATGACTGAAATTTGAAATTTATTTTTATCCAGCAATTTCTATTTGATAGCACAACAGAAAATGCAATATATCTCCATCTATTAAACCAAATGAAAAGATCGAAAAATAATTGGAGAAAGAACGTACTTCTTCGCTATACACTTGCTTAGGCATGTGCTCATGAGTCATTATCGTTAGAGCTATATGAACAGACTCTAACGCAGACATAACAATGCAAAAGTTATCTGAATCAACCTGCGAGATAAGAAAAGATAATTTCATTACTGTCCATGAATGACCAAAAGAAGTCAATGAGACTAGGAAGCACAAAAAATTTAACCAGCTATAGCAGTGCAAAAGGTAACTCCGGATTGCTACAAGATACTAGAAAATAAAACATAAGTGACTAAGTAATACAATCAAGAAAAAAATCCAAGCCACTACATGTCAATAGGACATCTAAGCGTTATTATAGGCATTCTCAACATGCCCATCGATAATATCTCATCAGACTACATATCAAAATTATGTGTTGTGCACAAAGCAAAACATAACAAGCTTTTCCATGTTCAATCTCAAGTCTTAAATCTGTTCAGAGAAAACATTCATTCAAAAATTAGATAAAAAACCAGATGGAAAACAATATAGACAAAACAAAAACTAAGTTCAAAGGAGACCACCCAACATAGATGAATTAAATATGACTAAACAAAAACTAAGTTCAAAGGCAACCACCCAACATAGAAAGATGAATTAAATATGACTATTTTGGTAATGTGCAGATCTTCCAACAGTGGTTTTGTTGGAAAGAATTTCCGTTGGAATGTAAAATTACCCTCTGACAATGTTTTAGCAATGTATCAACTTGACTGCACAAAAATAAACTTAGGGTGTGAACTCAATCTCCTCTAAAGAAGCTCAGTCTTCTTTTACAGCAGTAAACATATTTTGGCCTTAATCACATCTATTTCATAACTGCCAAGTCCCACCTTCCAACTAGGTGGCTCTAACACATGCCAGATGATAAACTGGTATTTTAGATTTCTGCACCAAACCAATTCACTAAATCATCACAACTGTAATCAGATGTTAGCCTACAAGGACTGATTACCTCTGAGATGCAAAATTGGCCTCCAGAAGCATAAAAAAGAGATAGCCAGCAACTCAATCAGTAAGCTATCCATCAAAATTAAAAAAAAAAAAGTGTAAGTACGCTCTACAGTAACCCTTAAAAAACGGTATAACCAACAAATCAATGCCTACAGCCAAATGATGGTTACCTGTTAATAGGAACAACAGTATATACTAGAGCCAATAGCTTAATGATTAAAACAAGCCTATGGTTGCAATAAATTTGCCCGATGGATTCCATGGACCATATGGCACTCTTCCATGTCCCATGTTACAAAATCATGGGCCAATAAATGAAAATAGCAGGCAGCTCCATATACCAGCACGTTTCTTGATGGTTACATGTCCACCTCACCCATCCATCCAATGCAATACTCAATGGATTAATAGAAGACAGCTCCATGTACAGGTTAAAGGATTCAAGAGAACGGGCCCATTCCATGACTTAGTCGAAACTAGCTCCATCAAATAAAATAAAAAACAGAACAGCTCAACATAAAATGTGTGTCGACATTATAATATCAACTCGATGTAGTAGACATCATTTGGCTTCAAAATGCTGCCACGTATGATTGAAACAGCTCCTTGTATGGCATCATTAAATTATATCATGAAGAAATATGGCTGCATAAGAAGGTGGCTCTATGTTGTATAGCATCCTTCCAGAAACAGCTCAATTCATGTGTATGGATGGCTAGACCGATCTAGTGCAAGCTCAGCTAGATTCAATAAGGCACCTCCCTTCCAAACTTGAAGCACCATTTTACCATAAATTCAGCTCAAGGATTATTCCATTCGTTCTGAACACATGCAGTGGTCTTAACATAGACAGTTTTAATTCGATGAGATAAAGGGCCAAGTCGAATCGTATTATAAAAGGGATGGCTGAGTGGTTCGAATTTTGTATGGCACCCCATTCATACAGTTTGCATCCCCTTCATATGGTAAATGATCCCATAACTTCATATGTACCTTGGCTATGGGCTAAGATATGAAGGCGGCTTCAGCAAAGGTGGCTCAAAAATGTGTCCCTGTATACAAAACCAATCACACGGCTGCTCATACAGTTGCTTCATAACAAAAAAAGGTTCCCTTTAAAAAGTGCCCCCACCATAATATGTTAATTCATAGTTTAATGGGCTAGAACCATATAAAAGGAAAAAGCAGCGGCACCCTTTCATGAGCTTATCCAATATATTTGTGGCCCCCTTCCACATCACATGGGTCCCAAGCTTATTGATTGCTGAAATGAGAAGGCAGTTTCATTACCATATCATAACTTTTGTGCTAAGAGCTTACGATTTCATGTGTGATGGCCCCCATTAAGTCTTATAACATTTTGAAACTTTGACATGAGAAAGCCCCCTCCTAGTACAATATTATAATATATCTTTAAATGATGGGCTATGTTTGCAAGTGAGGGTGTCTCCATGGGAAGTTTGACTCACGACGCCCTTTCATATACCTTATGTTTTGGAAATTTACAAAAAGGGCCCCTCTATTACAATAATACAATAATCTCCCCTCAACATATGTGCCCTTTAAGGCACATGATAAAAATGCATAAAACTTCTAATCAAGTGCCCCCATATCATGAATAAAGTGGCTCACTATGCTATAAAGAGTAATATACTCCATAAAGTTTCAAACCATTGAAATAAAAGTGGTGCCTCCTAGCTAAAGTCGTAATAAAAGAGGCCATAATATATGGAAGTGCTAAGCTAGGCTAATTATGAACAACATCCACCAATTATAAGGAGCATCTCATAACCATCACCAAACCTTCAAGTGAAACCACCAACTCCTAACCCCAAAGCTCCATGAACCAGAGATGTGCAACGATGAAGAAAGAACTAGGGACCACCACATAAGCCACCTCTCATCCCACACTACTAGCATCCAACCCTTGGGGGCTAGAAGCATCATACCAACCTACAAAAACTTCTAAATCATATGATCAAAATCAGATGTGCAATCCCCATGCAATATAGGTGGTAACAATGCCCATGTTGCTATCTCCAAAACATGAAAGATTGTGTGATAGACAGACGTTCTTACAAGACTTAATAATAACCTTGACAGCAATGGTCAATGACAACTTGAAAGTCCCCTGGACATGACAGATACCGTGTGAGTTTACAAAGCCACATGGGAGTTTGTTGCACCCAACTTCTTGAATGTGTACAAGGAAGTTGTCTAGAAGAAATCATTGGGTGCACTTATCAACAGAGATTTATTGAGTTTATTCCCAAAGAAAGGAACCCAAAGCTTACTCATTACCATGTTGAATGTCTCTGACAGAATTCTAGCCAAAGTTCTTGCTTTGTGGATCATATACATTTTGCCTCAGATCATAAAGCTTGAGAAGACTAATTTTACCAAAGGTTGCTTCATCCCAGACAACGTTATCATCCTCTAGGAGAGCAAGGAATCGGCCAAAAGGTTGGTCTAACAAGTCTTTTCATCAAAATTGACCGTTTTTAATAAAGCTTCCGTTAAACTCTATTAATAGGCAATATGTTCAAGCTTTAATACAAAAAAAAGTGGGCTGTCAAAGCAACCTCCACAAGCAAGTGCAAAAAGCAAAACTCAAGGCTTGCTAACATCAAAACACCCCATCATGCAATCAGAGTCATGAGCATATTCAAAAAATAAAGTGGAACTTGCTTAGGCCAAAACAACCCAAATAGACAATGTCACATATGCATAAACTATCAAAATTGATTTTGAGAAAGCCAATATTCGTGACTTTGAGAAAGTTTGTCTAGCGAATGACCATTCCATGTTGAGATTGTAGCAAGGAAGGGCTTCCATCATCATTATAGCGTCCTAGCATGATGGAGGACAATGAAACTTAGGCTAAGTTGAATAATTAAATGATTTCCTAAGTCTAACTTAGGAAAAGAACTGTTGATGTGCTATAATCTTCAATTGACTTTATTGAGTACCTTTTTCTAAAGTAGAGTGAAAAATAATTTAAGTTGTGGTCTTTTCATCTTGACCATTGATCTCATCAGGAGGATGAGGGTTGATCTCAGACCTCCATCCTTTTGGAGGTTAGGGTTTCACTTGCTCAATGAAGAATAATGAGATCGACTTGGCTAAGGGGGCACATAAGCAAAAGAGAGATCGATTGCAGATTTGCAGGTGAGAGTTTTGCAGGAGGACAGAGGAGAGTCTAGCAGGTGGATAGACTCATCTCTTCACCAAATCGTAGAGGCTAAGCTTCAGATCTAGCAGGGCCGTACAAAGTGACGCAGGAGGGCCGTACAATCACGCAGAGGCTCATCTTCTAGTTGTTTTTTCGTTCTAGTTCTGTTTTGGAGGGTCTAGAGAGGCCGTACAATTTTGTTGGAGAGGGTTTTGCAGAAGTTATTCAACTGTTGGCAGAGGCCGATTTACTTTGTAAGAAATCTCTATATGTTCCTGCTCAGAAATAATAAAATCTTCAGATCTGCTGCACCGGTTTTTCCATCTTGGGTTTTTCCGGGGACTATTGTCCAAAAATCAGTGTGTACATTTGATGTGATTGTTGTCTTCTTTTACTTTCAGTTCCTGGTTATTTATTTCTGTTGTGTATTTAAATTACTGTGAAGAAAAGCCCTGAATAATCAATTAAAAGTAAATTTGAATGGTTTAAAGTGAACTGGGTTTTAGAAATTTCACATTCCACCTTATAAACAAATACAGGAAATCGTCTAAGTCATTCCATTTATAACGTGAATCAATAGTAGACAAGATCAACAAGGAATAACAATGAAAAAATATCTCACTCAATTTGTCTATCACTTGGAATAGCAATAAACAGAATCATCAAAGAGGCAAAAAATAAAATTGTTCCAAGGATGTGTTAACCCCCAGATTTGCTCCTTTGCAAACTGGAGGGTTAAGAGCCAGCCTACTCCATCAGGCTGGTGTGCAAAGTTTGATTCCAGACATTGTTTTCATAAGTCAAAGGTTGGTTCACCTAGAGTTCAAATACAGGATGGTTCAGTATTCCAGACATAGTTTTCATAAGTCAAAGGTTGGTTCACCTAGAGTTCAGATGCAGGATGGTTCAATGATATGGTCTCGATTCAGAGTTGGTTTCCAGTAACATTACATGGGTTTTTCATCAGTTTGGAGAGGATTGTCATTTTTAGCAATTCTCTTACTTCCTAGGCGGGAGAGTTCGGAGGTCCGCATGGCAGTATTGATTATATATTTAAAGTCCTTGTGAGCTTATGATGCCAATGATATTTTTTCAGACAATATGCGAGACACTACTATTTTTAGCAGCTTGAGTTACTGGGTTCAAATGACTATTCTGAGCACATATTTGGGTTCCTTGCAGAAAATCGAATCTGATCAGCCTGATTTCATTGACATGCAAGAAGTTTCTATTTTTAGCAGTGCCTATTTTTAAGCGTGCTCTACTTTTCCTAGCAGTTCCTGACATTTTTCGTCTTTTCATATTTTCGGGAGGACTGCTATTTTTACCACGTCTATTTTTAGCAATGCTATTATTAGCAAGTATGGTCACCAGTAGGGTGACATGTGGCAGTTCCAATTATGAAATGTGACAGCTTCTGGGAGTGACAAGTGGCAAGATTAGGACACATGCACAAGACTGGAGTGATATGGCAAGAGTTAACTGGGTGCATGCTCAAGTCATCAGAACACATGCATGAGTCAACTGGAGAGAAAAGTGGCGCATGCTAGGATAGAGACAGAGCTGGCGCATGCATGAGTTAACTGGGGTGAACTAGGGTATATGCATGAGATGAGGGATGAGTTGGCGCATGGAGGAGTTTACGAGGTGCATGCTTGAGTTAACTAGGCACATGCTTTCTATCTCTTCACTTAGACTCAAAGTATCTCCACTTAACAGGGCACATGTCTTTCTCTCTCTAGTTTGACAACAATTGGACTCGTGCGCATCTCAAGAGGACTAAGGTGCATAGCCATTCCACCTCAGTCTACCATCAGTTAAACAAGGCACATGAGGGGGGGATCTCCAGTCAAACTCACTAATGCACATGAGCTAGGGAGGATCTCATGCAAGCTAAGGCGCACTAGAGAGATAGATAGAAGGGGGGGGTGCTCAAGAGACAAGGTCGGATTTTTCTTTTGTCAGCAGTATATATCTCTCTCATTTCTTCTTCTCCTTTCTATTCTAGCTTCTATTCTTTGTGCAGGGATCAACATTGGACCAGCTATGTATCCGTCTCTATGGTGTATTCAACCTCTTGACTTATGCGGAATAAAACATGACTATGCTTCTTTCTAGCTCTTCAAGTTTGTTGGTACTTCGGGTTTCTCTGTGTGACGTTTAGATGTAATTGTAGCCTCTTATTTTGGTAGTATTTACCACTTATTAGCGCTTTCACTCTTCTTTCTTTCCATCATTTTATCGCTAACATTGAAGAAAAGTTCCACCGTTGAATTCATGATTGTTCTCATAAATTACTTGGCTTCTTAATCGCATGCCAAACACCTTTTTTCTTGCTGCTGTTATATGACTTTTATTTGCAGATTTACAGGGTGAAAATCAGCACAGGAGCACCTAGGGACCCCCCCTAAGGTTGGCAAGCACCAGCCCAAACGGAGAGGAGATTTTCCGGTGGCATTTTGTGTAGATCCTCCTACATGTTGCACTAATTTCTGCCAAAGATCTACAAATTTATCCATCTTCTTTGAGTGCAGAAATTTGTGCTAACAGGATGACCCTGTCTACCACAGGTTGCCTAAATAAATCAAGAACGTTGAGTTAAAAGCGAAGGCCTAGTTCTGACTCTACCATGGGTACCTTCAGAATATGAAATCAACAATGACCATAAGAATTTGTTTGCAACTAGGGAGCTTGTAGGAAATGGAAGAACCATCCTGTAAGGAAGAGATGGAAGAAGAGAGGAAGAGAGATAAGATAAAATAAGTTATTAATGTTTTTTTATTGTTGGCAGAAGATGTTGGCACTGGTTTGCTTGAGGGTTTGACACTTGGAGTCTTCATTGCTTGAGGGTTTTGTTATCACCTATCCTAGGGATAACTAAGGAGATTATGTCTTGATGCCCATAGGTCCTAGACATGTAGTACCGAGAGCCAAATTGAATGGAGCCTGGCCCTGGAGGGCCCATCCTTCTTCTTCAGTGCCTCCATTTTGTCAGCAGCTGCAGCATCCATCCCATCGGCCTGGTTCTAAAGTAGCATTAGGTCTTGCTCCATGAGGTAATGAGTCCGAGAATCATGGTATGTGTCACTCTGATTCTTAAAACATTTGAATATGTGCATTTAATTCTCTTTTGCTTCATGATGTGTGCTTGGACTTTATGCCTTTTGACTTGTCCATACCTGGGGCGGATGACAGAATGCCCTAGCAAGTTGGTTCCCTTAGGAGTGAGTTGCCACTAGGTGGGTATATGAAAGGTCATCGTCCATTCCCACCATACTTATCACTTTTCATCATCTTCCCTCTCATCTATCACCTACATTGGTTCGGGCATTGGGTTTGCCAAGCTAGTAAAGGGTTGTACCTTGCCTTGTGGGAAGAAGGGGCTAAAGGCACAGAGGGTAAAAGTAGTTGGCAAAAGATAAAAGCCAAAAGATCAAACCTTGACATGCTTCGCCCAGGTATCCCCGAGAAAGCCATAAAAGGCTTCTCAGCAAGAAAAAGGGGGGACCCATAAAAAGATAAAATTCAAGACCTAGTTGGTGGATAGGGGGTCTCATCACGAGCCAGCCTGTTAGATCCATGGGCATGTAGAAGAATGACACTACTATTCATCTGGTCACCACGCTAGGGTAGTGGCTCTTAGTGGCATGGCCAAGAGAAAGAGGGTCTCATCACAAGTCAACCGTCTCATCTCCGTGAAATGTTTGTGGGTAACACTGTCACCACGCCTGGGAAGTGTCCCCGAGCTATTCACTTGAAAGAAAAAGAAATAAGATAAAAAGTAAAAAGGCATTGAATGGGCTAGGAAATAATTGCATCCATGACAAGGTGCAGCTCACCCTCTTCCAAGGCACCCACCGGTAAGAGCTACATTTCCCTGTCATCACTGCACCCCTTGCCCAAACATCCCCCACACCATCTCATGCACTTACATGACCTAGATTGGTCTTCACCTGGAAACACCCCACACCTATGGAGAATTAGCCCAACATGACGTCCTGGAACCCTCTCCAAACCTGGCTTGTAGAATAGCGTAACGTCTTTGAGCACTTGTCTGGAAAAAGGTGGTTTTAGGCACATGTTTGGGAAACTTGATTATTATATGTGATTGACATTGCTATAATCCCTGTGACTTATGATCCCATGGAGGACGTACTTGTTGCTGCAGGACCATGCCCGACGGACAAGTACATATGGGGAGATGATTAGCTCAGACCTCCATGGAGCTAAAATCCCACCAGATGAATGTTGAGAATCCAGCCAGGGACAGACATATACCAGAGGCTTGCATCGAAGAGAGAGGAGGACGTTCCACCAAAGACAGCTTGGCAGGCCTGGACCCAGGGGGGTCTTGCTTTTCCCCTTAAACGTTGGCCTTAGACGGACCATAACATCACCTTTGTGACCCTTGACGTCACCCAGCGTCAGATGGACATTATGGAGGCAGTTGTGTGCCAAGTGGCACGTGAGGCATGATCCGAAGGCCTTGGAAGCCCTAACGTTTTGCTCCTTGAGGCCAACGTCTCACTTAGGAGACCCAACATCACCCTAGAAGGGCATGACGTCACCTCGTTTGCATGTTTTAAGGTTTAATTTGTCAAATTTATGTAAAAAATGGATATTTGATGTAACTGGTCATGTCGGCCTTTTTGACCTAATTTTGTAATTAAAGGTCATTTGGATTGTATAAACAAGGGAATAATCACTTGTATTTTTTCATCATTCTTTCACTCACACAAGTGAGGTCTGAAAGTCAGCCTCTTGAAGGCTTATTGGCTGAAATTAAGTGGTGCGCAACTCCTAGAGGAGGCTTGTCTTGGTGTATTTTGGCATTTTCTTGGTGGAAAGTCGTCAACTAGGGCATATTGCTAGATTATTCTTGGTGAATGTAAGTGAAAATCTGCAATTCTTCTTTCTTTGAATGGTGATGGTATCTTTTACTTTGCATTTACTAAGATCATGAAATTGCTAGAGTAAAACCCTAGGAGATTAAGCACATGTTATTGTCCTTATCTCAATAGCTATCCACCTACTAGATTTTGCTAGAAGACTTATCCATTGAAGCATATGCTAGAGCCCTACCTTTGTAGCACTCTAACACCATTACGTCATCAAGCTTTTATTTATCTCAAGCTTGAGCTAAAGAAGAAAGAAAACCGCTAGGGCCTAGGGTTACCTACTTCCTAGTAGTCGTTTTCCTTCTAGGGTTTGGTGATTGAGACCTTGGGTTACCAACACCTCAACCATTCTCCCTCTTGTCTTTAGTTCACACATTATCATTTGTTTCCTTCAAGATTGCTGCTGCAAAAAGTGACTCCATTAGCCCTAAAGACACTGGTTTATACCTCATACTTGGTTGATTGATGAAAACAACCCCCAAACCATTTACCTCAAGCTATTTGCTAACTATTCCTAACCCTAGATCAAACTAATTTACTAACATTCTTGTTGTTGTTACAAAAGTAAGCTACAGCCATATATTGCAGCAGTAAAAGCTCCTAAAAAGCAATTGTTAAAGTTGATTTTTACATTGCCTTCTTAGCTTCTGACAAGTGCTAGCATATTGCTAATTTTAGGTTACCGTTTTGGATCATTTTGAAACTTCTTTAAGGCATAAATTGTGAAGCTATCATCATATATACATTGCTGTTATAATTTTTGTTTGCTTCATCTTATACATCAACTTATTTCTTTTATTGAAAGTCCAAGGTTTTACAAAGCTCTAACACCAATTGTTACTTGCAAAATAGTCTTTTCTTGTTGTCTTGTTCTAGGCAGGTACACTTAAGCATATCTTCACTTCATATTGTTAAACCTTTGGGACTTTTTGATCGGTGTGACTTGTCACAGGGGACAACTTTTCTTGATACCATTACCTTGGACTTCTCAAACCCCCAGGTCACCGGGGACGTCTCCCCTGGGCTTTCCCCCTGAAGAGAAAGAGGTGTCTTATTTAGGTGACAGTGATAGGACAACCTCCTGTTACGCCAATTTACCGTCCACTTGCCTTTGGCTTTTGGGCAAGTACAAATTGTGCAATAACTCTAGTTTGATTCCTTGGAGACTAGAGTTCTTTGAAGTTTGCATCTTGAGACTTGGAAGCTTGGAGGTTGAAGTCATCATTTCTAGGTATGTACATACTACACCATCTACCATCTAGATTCTAGACAGCCTACAGCTTGTTACTTAGCTTGTAGACCATCTACACTTCTAGTATCCACCTATGGGGTGTTGCCTACAATCATCGCCTGTGTGTTAGTTCATTCTGTCATCTGATCAAGCACCAAAGTCTTGTACAGTGCAAGGCCTATGTTGTTGTTCAGTGTTAGCAAATGTTGTTACCAGAAGTTCAGAATAAAAAGGAATAATATTTTTATTGGCCCTTTGGTATTTTATTGGCAACCCTTTGCCAAGCACCCACATCCACGAACCCTGGCAATCCAAGATAATATATTGTTGTGTCTTAACTGCAAAGACCTAAAGAAATTATTATATATAATTTGAGTTTTTATAAGTCAAAAATTTCAGGACACGTTCAGCCCTCAGGCTTCCAGACACCAAAAATCATGATTATGACAATCAAGTTCAGTATTGCTTTGGTTGTTCCACTTTGAAATTTAATGCTCTTTGAACAAGGTACTATCATCCTTAAGTCAATGGAGGATGACATATTTTATTGTTTCTTCTCTCAATGAACTTGATCAAATTGGAGCCTTAAAATTATTTCTCCCTCTAAAGTCCTTGAACTTGTCATCTCTATATTACGGGCCCTTTTCATCTGGCAATGTTCATCTTTGTGTTAACCAAATGCAAATATTTGACCTTATGGAAGTCGTGGCTAAATCTTTATTTGAGATGTTTTTTGCTTCCGCCTATGTTCTTGTCTACTTTCTAAGTCTGGCATAAAGTTTTGTTTGTAGGTAGTGTATGTGGTCACTACTGCTTAAGGTGTTCATCGATCTATCACTATTTTATCTAATTACTGTTGATTTTTCAATAAGCTAGGCTTAAGCATAAAGTTCATTCCATTTTAGCATTTTAATTAAACCATAGACAATTTGTTGCATCAACCAAGATCACAAGAAGAAACACCATGCACAAGTACACAAGAAGTATCCTGGGAAACCCTTCTCAACAAGGAAAGAAAACCCAGCCAATCCTTTGCTATATTCTTCAAGGAAAAGACCTCTACCACCATAAACACCTAGCACAAAAAAGGGTTCTCACAAACCCTAGAAACCTAGCGCCCAAGAGAGGTGCACACTTTTCCCAAGAGAAAGTGTTTGCTAAAATTTCCAAACTCACACTTGTGATATGATTCCTCAATGGGGAATTTACCTTTACTTATATTAGACTAAACTTGTCAACAGATGTGTCCATTGGCACAACATGGCCGACCTCAATAACTTATAATATAATTAATAATTACCATATTAATTATCTTTTACATAAAGGTGGGGCTGACCTGTACCCTTTACATTACAAATAGGGTTACAGGTAAGTCTGACTCTTAAACAATATAGCAAGGGATCTCATACACCCACTAGTGCTCAACCACTAGGGGCACATCCACAGGGATGTCCACATCTCTATCTCACTGTGTCTCACAGGAGAACCACACTCACTAGTGCTCAGCCACTAGGATCACGTTCACCTGTGCTCATCCACAGGCACGTCCAACTCAGCAGATCTTTCCCACTGCATTACACAGGAGAGTCATCTGGAGTTCATCATCTCAACTCTCTGCTTAGAGGAGGTTAATACATCGTTTCATCTCTGTCTCAGATCGGTGCACCCAACTCATGGGATTTCACATGTTCACATGTGCTCAGCCACAGGCACGTCCAACTCAGTAGATCTTCTTTCTCACTGTGTTACACAGGAGAATAATCTGGAGTTCATCTCAACTCTCTGTAAGGAGGAGGCCAGCACAACGTTCTAGTTATGGCTCAGATAGGAACCACACACCCAACTCATGGGCTCTCTCAGGTCGACTCAATCAGTCTGTGTCCTGGAGGATGTCTCACGCAGCTGTAATCATCAACACTCCCTCTCAGCAAGGGAGGCATTCTCCATCAGGCCAAGTCTCGCACAGAAGTACTCGAACTTTTTCTTGGTTGTAGTCATCAACACTCCCTCTCAACTAGAGAGGTATTCTTCTCCAAGCCAGTTTGGTGAAGATGTCTGCAATCTGCTCATGTGTAGGAAGGCACTGCACGTGTACTACTTTCCTCTGCATCATGTCTCTGAAAATGATATTTTATATCAACGTGTTTCGATCTATCATGAAACACAGGGTTCTCAAAGAGCTTCACACAACTATGGTTATAATCATAGAATCCATCTAATGATCAAGTAAATCTGTCAGAAGCTTATGAAGCCACACTGCTTCGCACACTCAATGATATATACTCTGTTTTTGTGGTACTCAAGGCCACAGAACTTTGTTTCATGTTGCACCAGGAAACCATGGCAAACAACAATCGGATGTGCTCTTCCGATCTACTATCCATTTTGTATATCCCTACAAACTCAAGTCTACACTAGAGGAATATCTCAGGCCATATCCAATTGTGCCTCGTAGGTATCTCAATACATGTTTCATTGTTGTCCAGTGAGTCTGTCTCGACCGACTCATGAATTGACTAATGTACATTCACTGCATAGTATAAATTGGGTCTGGTGTTAACCAGATACATCAGTGATCCAATCAGTTGTGGATCAATCTCGACAGAATCATCATCGTTCATTTTCTTCATCATCGATGTAGGTATGGATTTGCATTCTGTCATACTGAACTTCTTTAATATCCCCACTGTATATTTTCTTTGACTTAGGAAAAATCTCATTGGCCCTCTGTCATACTTATTGTCCCAAGAAGTAGTGCATCATACCCAGATCCTTCATCTCGAAATCAGAAGTTGAGGCTTACTTGTATCTAACAACAAGGCTTTCTGAATAAGTCACCAAAATCAGACTCTCGTCACCAACAATGTACCAATATAGGTTTGAATCAGCAACATCCTTGCTGAAGCCCAAACTCATCAAGAATCCATCCATCTGATGTAGTCTTCAACTCATGGATGATAGTACGGATGGAAGTGTAGTGGGTTTTACTGGATCGGTTGTCTTATCATAGACAACTCCCTCTGTTTGTGGGAATCTTTTGGTTACAAATCTCGCTTTGTATTTCTCGACACTTCCATTGGCTGCATGCTTGATCTTGTAGATCCACTTGCAAGTCACCATAGACTTCCCTTCTTGTCTCGGAACAATATCTCATACATCATTCTTCAAGATGTACCATTATTCTTCAGTCATGACATCTAGCCATTCATGTTCACTTGTCGCTTTTCCATGTCAAGAAGGCTCAAAATCAATGATGTCACTCATGGTTGAAGAGTAGCTCAAAAATCTCTTTACTTTCTCGAGATGTGCCTTGAGGGGCTTGTGTGTTCCTCTGCCTCCTGCAGAGTGAGCCTAGGCAAGCCTTTTATGTCCTACTGCAATATCTCTGGACATATCAACTGGAGCAACTAGATCAGCTTGAATAATGTTTGTCTCCCTCTGAACTGCTGAAGGGGGAGAAGGTATTGCCTCACTGTTAATCTCCATCTGAGATTCTTTGGATCTTTGAAAGGCTATCTCTTCTTCAAGGACAACATATTTGCTTGTCTCAATCTGTCTCTGACCAAAGATGTAGATCTGGAACATCTTCGAAGATTCATTGTTATCCCATAAACGTATCCTTTCTCCCTGAAGGGTCTAGCTTGGACTTCTTCTCTTTGGGTACATGAAAATACACTGGGCACCCAAATATCCTTAAGTGTTCAATTTCAAGCTTCACTACAGTGAAGGCTTCTTCGGGAGTTATGTTTTTCAAAGTCTAGTGAAGACTCTTGTTCTGAACATATATTGTGTCATGCATTCGTCTGCCCATAGAATCGTAGAAATATTTTGATCATGCATTATTGCATTGGTTGTCTCAACGATGGTTCTATTCTTCCTCTTTCTCAAATAGTTTTGACTCCCTTTGAGTCGAGTGACTCCCTTTGAAAGATAAACATCTTCCTTTGTTGTTAACCTGCCTGGAACAAGAAAACAAGAGGAACCAAAACAAGAATATCTCCTAAAGAAGAATAATGAGTACAACTCTAGAATCAAAACAATTTAAGGATTGTTGTCACAGCTACAACACCTACTTGTAATGTAGCAAACTTTAGACATATAGGTTAGAGGAATGACAATTACAACTATCAAACCTGGAGTCTTCACTTTCAGTGTGTTGTTCCTCTGAATGCACTGAGATCCCTCTGGATACATGACTTCAGCAAAAGGTTCCTTCCTCCTGCAATTACCCTCATGACAATGATACAAATAATATATATACAAGTGCATACCTGAGGGTGCTGATATGATTTCTCCAATGGCACCTGATTGATTTTTGTCCTCTGACATCTTCATGAAGAAGGTAGTTACAGTGTCACCTTTTGTATCACCCACAATAAGTCTTCCTCTAAAGTCTTGTCTTCTAGGAACTTGAAGTTGCTTGATTCATCAAGCTTATTATCTTCCATCATAGTTTTGTTCATCATAATTTTAGATTTTTCACAAACCCTTGTCAACTGAGCTAGAAATCCTAACGGCTAGGCTAGGCTAGCAACCTTAGGTTTTGTTGGGCTTATGACTGCCAACAATAAACCTTCAAAGTCAGAAGAACACGGGTACTCTTGAAGCCTTCTTCAAAGAGCTGCAAAAACCCTAAAAACCAGAAATTTGCAGAACACTAGAAACCCTAGGGCCAAAAAACAAAATTTCTCGGAATTTCACATTAAGAGCTTTTGGAGGTGCGCTGAAGGAGGTCGTACCCTCCTGTCCAAATTTCAGCCCCAACGTCCAAGTATTAAGGGTTGGAACACCTCAGAAAGGAGGGTTGTATGTATTTTCTAGAAATCATAGGAGGGTCGTACAGTTCTACAAAAATGAGAAGATGATTGGTAGATGCTTTGTGCAATGGGTTCTTCAAGACCTATGCTCCGATACCATGTTGATTTTTCAATAAGCTAGGCTTAAGCATGAAGTTCATTCCATTTTAGCATTTTACTTAAACCATAGACAATTTGTTGTAGCAACCAAGATCATAAGAAGAAACACCATGCACAAGTACATAAGAAGTATCGTGGGAAACCCTTCTTAACAAGGGAAGAAAACCCAGCCAATCCTTTGCTATATTCGTCAAGACTCAAGAAAAAGACCTCCACCACCATAAACACCTAGCACACAAAAGCGTGCTCACAAACCCTAGAAACCTAGCGCCCAAGAGAGGTGTGAACTTTTCCAAAGAGCAAGTGTTTGCTGAAATTTCCAAACTCACACTTGTGATATGATTCCTCAATGGGGAATTTACCTTTACTTATATTAGACTAAACTTGTCAACAGAAGTGTCTATTGGCACAACAGGGCCGACCTCAATCACTTATAATATAATTAATAATTACCATATTAATTATCTTTTACATTAATTATCTTTTACATAAAGGTGGGGCTGACCTATACCCTTTACATTACAAATAGGGTTACAGGTAAGTCTGACTCTTGAACAATATAGCAAGGGATCTCATACACCCACTAGTGCTCAGCGACTAGGGGCACATCCACAGGGATGTCCACATCTCTATCTCACTGCGCCTCACAGGAGAGCCACACTCACTAGTGCTCAACCACTAGGATAACGTTCACCTGTGCTCATCCACAGGCACATCCAACTCAACAGATCTTTCCCACTGCATTACACAGGAGAGTCATCTGGAGTTCATCATCTCAACTCTTTGCTCAAAGGAGGTTAATACATCGTTTCATCTCTGTCTCAGAATGATGCACCAGCTCATGGGATTTCACACGTTCACCTGTACTCAGCCACAGGCACGTCCAACTCAGCAGATCTTCTTTCTCACTGCGTTACACAGGAGAATCATCTGGAGTTCATCTCAACTCTCTATAAGGAGGAGGCCAGCACAACGTTCCAGTTCTGTCTCAGATAGGAACCACACACCCAACTCATGGACTCTCTCTCGGGTAGACTCAATCAATCTGTGTCCTGGAGGATGTCTCACGCAGCTGTAATCATCAACAATTACTGTTGTTCTCACAAAATAACTAGAAACATTAGTCATGCATGTAAATACATATCATTCTGGATAAAAATATTTCCTTCCTATGTTCTCTTTGTCCATAATATATATCATCTGTTCGGAAGTATCGAATTTGACATCCATTTGTTTAGCCTTTCCCAAAAAATTAAATTTGTTCACAAATAAATATCAATCTGCTTGGAAATTTCAGAAGCTTTTTGAGCAACCTGCTTGTCTGTTATCTTCAAATTATGCAAAAATTAAAATAATAAAAATAGATGTATATGCAGGTCTGTTATCTCAAAAGGAAATGTATTATACAAAATGTTATATAGAAAATGTTTATGTTGTACAACTTCGAGTTTGCAATGTATGAGTGATGATAGTAGATAGCACTGATTATGATGACCTACAATGATAGGTTTTAGGCTTTTAGTTCTAAATCTAGTTGCTGAAGGTAATCTCAATTGTTTGTCTTATGTATTCCTGCAAATATATGTGTGTGTGCACGCGCGTGCCATTTCCTCACTATATTGTATCAGGGTTTTTTATATGTGCAGTTTCCTCACCATATCATATCCAGCGTTTTTTAAAATTTTCCATATCCGTTTTCCTCCTGTATCTGTACCTGTTTCAGTGCAACTTAGGTGGATAGGGATGAGGCTGTAGCTGATTGTTTTGGCAAATGGAATTTCATTTAATGCCACCTGTTCACCACATTACAGAGAAATGGTGAAAAAAATCATAGTTGTTGGGCCAACATATATACCTCCAGTTTACAACAAAATGAGGACATCATTTTTAGATAAAGGGGTGACAAGAATGAGGGGCTTATGGGGGACCTCAAACAATCTTGGCTTCATTCAGGGTGTTCAACAGTCGTGGACAGTTGAACAGACATTCAACAAAGGCCACTGTTGAATATTATTGCCACAATTCCAGCAGGGAGCTACTTTTTAACAGCAATTGATTGCAATGGAAAACCGAATGATGCTACCAGTTATAGCGCAAGTTGTAGGTTGGGCAAAGCCCGACCCAACCACAAAGCAAATGCTACAACTTGGGAATCCTACACCCAATGTCACTTCGATGTAGGTCCCACACTTCAAAGGTGACTAGGTCACTCTAGGGAGGCGATCCCGATGACCCTAGGGGGATTGATATGGAGATGGAGATGGATGGAATTGAAGCCCCTATAGGTCAAGTCTAAGTGGGATGAAAGGTGGGAAAAGAGGCCTTGTAAGTCAAGTAATTGTTGCCCCACAGGTATAGTACTTCTCCAGATGATTGTACCTGCCCCATACACAAAAAAAGACACTTTGAAATGATATATGTTAGTTGGATTAGCAAGTTAAGCTTGCTGTCCCTAATTTGCAGCAGTAAATGACAGTTTATATCAGCAAATAAAATATCTAAATCAGCATACAAAGATCTAACTAGTTAAGTAAATCAACATCAAGATTAGCAATGAATATAGGTTGAAAGATGGCACTTAAGAAGCTAGAGAGAATGGTTGTTGTAAACATGTGTTTTCTACAGAAAATTGCAACCTTGTGGCTGTAGCATTCAATGGTATGCAGCAGCAAAATCAACCATGAAAAAGTGCCAAGAGCTAGCCCAAAAGATGCGCCCTAGTTATTAGAGTAAGTGAGGAAAGTTTAGGAGTTAGTCTAGGGGTTATGAGAGTGTTAGTAGCTAGGGTTATGCAGCCCTAACGGCTATAGGTTAAAGTTTGTAACAGCAATTAGAGTAGTGGGAGTGAGGGGACGCCCTGGTGGGGGAAGACTCCTCTCAATGAGGTAAATCAACTTCAAGCAAGAAACCTTTTAAAAGACCAAAAATTGTGTTTCCCAAGGCAATGATTTTATATCTCCAATGCAATAAAGTATGACTAGTGCCTTTACTATTGGGTTAATGGATTCAAATAAACAAAGAGCTTAGAGAAGCTACCTCCTTCGGCATGTAAGCCCTTTTACTTCCCAAGACAAGTTTCTCTAGGCTAGGGTTTAAGCTAAGAGAGTGTATGCCCTTATACTTCTCTTAGCAAACCCTTGTATAATCAATGAGATGAAGCAATAAAATGATGAAGACTATGGTGGGGGTGTATGCCCTTATACTTCCCACCTAGATCCTAGCATAACAATACTTGACTTGAAAAAATGATAGCATAATAGTAGAAGACCATACCAAGATCAAGAGAAATGCAAAGATAATCCACCATAAGAGCTAGAAAAACATCATCCAAGGCTAGTGCCTCACTCCTCCATCAACCATTCATCAATATAGCCATAAACAAGTGCACAAGAGATAAAAAAAAGTCAAGTGTGGCGCAAATTTCAAACCAAGGCCTCTCACAAGAGGGAGAGTTATGTAGCTAACATAGTTTGACCATAAATTAAGGACTAAACCACAAGATTAGGGGTCAACAACCCTAATCTTGCCCCCTTAACAAAGTAATATTAAACAATTCACTTTTTGCACAAATAAAACCCTAATTTAGGAGGACGTCACCCCTTTAGGGGATGTTTTGCCACTTTGAGGAAGTCGTTGGTGTTGGAGAAGTATGGGTAGGCCTCCAAAGGCCACATGTCAAGAATCTAAGCACTCTCAACATGGTGAAGACCCTTTCCTCCTCAAAACATCCATGTGTCAACAGAGTGGCACCTCACCACCATGCCCGAGCCCCAAAAAGCATGACGTCATAAGCTCAAAAATAGGACGTTTTGCCCCTACTGGGCAAATCGTTTGGCAAGTGAGGTTTGGGCTAGGTCGTCCAAGTCATCATCAAGGCCTTCCAAGTCTGATCTCTCTCATCCGGCATGCAAGCCCCTGGCATCCAACCTGTGGGCTTGTAGCCCCATGGAAGCCCAAGCTAGGCTTGTTCTCCCGAAACTATCCACCAACTAGGTCCTACATAGACAAATGAGCACGCCCTCCAAGGATCTGAAGTCATAACATCATGATAAGTGAATCCAATCAATAAATAAGCCATCTAAGCATATGCATCAAAGATCACTATATCAAACAACTAACAACTCAAAGACACTATGCGACTTCTCATGCTTGAATATGGGAGGGTTGACGAGGTGTCCTATTAGGTAGATCTTTCCCTAGGTCAAGGAGAGATTCCAAGAGGTCCCTCTCTAAGCGATGTAAAGTGGATGAAGTGGATGGGGTCAAGACGCAATGGGCATAGGGCTCGTGACATACAAGAGGTTGTAGTGTCTCATCCATGGGTGCCTTTGTAGAGGGTGTGTGGTACCTTCGTCCGCAAATGCACTTTTTCCAAGCCCATCAATTGCCTTTTATCTTTCTTTCCTTATTTTCTTTTAATATAGCATTAGGAGAGGTTGAAGGTCATTGCCCTGGCATGGTGACCAAGTGGTGGCAATGTCACCCACAAACACCTAATGGAAATTAGAAGGTTGGCTCGTGATGAGACCCCCTTTCTCTTAGCCATGCAACTGAGAGCCATTACCCTGGTTTGGTGACCAGATGATGGTAATGTCATACCACTAGATATTCATGGACGTGACAGGTCGGCTCGTGATGAGACCTCCTATCCTTCAACTAACATTTCAAGCATTCTTTATTATATTGTGGGTCCCCTTTATTCAAAGATAAGTGTTTCATTGCTTTCTTGGGTGATCCATGGGCGAAGCATCTGGAAGGTTTATATAAGGCTTTTATCTTTTACCCAACATCAACCCCTCTGTTCCTTTAGCCCCTTCTTCCCATAGAATGAGGGACAACCCTTTCTTGGGTCAATACACCCTAAAATCCCAAGAGATAAGGAAATGGAGGGGAATAATAATGGAAAGTGGTAAGTGTGGTCAGGAACGTTACGATGGCTCATTAAGGGACTTCCCAGTAGCAAACCCATCCCCAAGGAAAACCACTTACTAGGGCACAATGTCAACCCCCAAGGTGAAGCAGGGCAAAAAGCATAATGTCCAAGCACATATCATGAAATCTAGAGCAATCTAAGATACAACATAATCAAATGGCTTAAATATTGAAATGATGCTCACCATAATACTGACTTGGACCTCATGGAGCAAGGCCAACTGCCTTTCGAAAGCCAGTTGGTGTGGTGGATGCCATCTGCAAAACTGTGACCATCTGTGGTGGTGAGTGGGTTTCCCATCTGTGCAAAAAAGTATTGTTGGCCATGTAGTCTCTCAGCACTCCATATCTGCAACCTGAGGGCCTGGAGACATGATCTCCTTAGTTATCCACAAAATGGGGATAACACTACCTTCATGTTTGAAGTGTTGAAGGATGTAATCGATGAGGTTGTCCTTCAAATGTAGCACATGTAATCACAGATACAGCACCTGTTTTTTGAACGGCAGGATTGATGCTCCAAAGTCGATATAGGCATATCTTTTAGACTCCTTGTCGTGTACATGCCATTAACAGGGTTCTCAAAGACATTGGCAAAATATCTTGGATTGCAAAACTCATTTCAAATGCAAGAGAGGCACAAATGTTCATTTGCAACCATCATGCCTCATTAGCAATCTACAAGATGAAATCAAGGAAGCAATTTTTAAAACCTGCAAAAACAAGATATGCCACATACTTCATTCTTTTTCATCCTTACAAAATATAGACAAGATTGTTAGCTTTTGAGGTAGCTCGGACAGGCACTTCCGCATTGGCGGTGCCTAGCATGTGGAGGTGTCCAAGCGACACTATCTAGATTGTTAAATTGGCATTTATGTAATGACTAAAGTGACTTTTGTAAGGTTGAGTGACTTAAGTGATTTAAGTCATCTCAACAAAAGATTAAGTCGTGACTGTTGATCGTGAGATCCATGATCTAATCTTGGCCATTGAGATCTAGGATTAAGGTTTTAGTCGTTAGGGGATTATAAAAGCAGATCTAAGGAGAGTGAGGGGCACACAATGAGTGAATAGGAGCAAGTCTGAGTCTTGCTAAGACTCATGTACTTGTGTCACACATTATGTGAGAAGGTGAGAGTCACATACACAATGTGAGAGACTCACAAAGAGTGTGAGGGTGTGAGAGACACTTTGAGCTGAGAGGAAGAGGGTGATTTGGACAAGGAAGACGGCGAATTTGTAGTTGGAGGAAAGTTTGATTTTTTGGGGCCAAAAAAGTAGGACCGATTTTTTAGGGCCTAAAAAACAAGTTGCTTTTCCTGGGCTGTAAGAAATTTCTGGATTAGCTACTGTAATTTTTTCTTACTCTGAAGCCAATAAAATCCTCTCACTTACTGGTTTTCCCTTCAAGGTTTTTCTAGGGGCATTGCCCAGAAATATCTGTGTTCAAAGGTGGGTGTTGCTTATGATTCTATTGTGCATTTTAATGGTTAAAACTCAGCTATGCATAGTTTACAGAATTTATATCAACAGTAGATTAAATTATGAGTTGTTAAATTATTGGCATAAAATTTATGATTGTTGGGTTTCAAGAAAATTAACATGGTATCAGAGTTGAGACTCTGAAGAGAGGCACTGAAGACTTTGGCAGAAGGATTTGCAGGGACTGTAGAGGTTTTGCTCGAAAAAATGAAGGGGAGATGGAAAGAAGGACATGAGAAAAGTGAGATGCTTTGCATGTCACAAGACTGGCCACTATGCCAGCCAATGTCCCAACAAGAAGGAGGAGGAGTCGGAGGTAGCAACCACAACATCTATTGAGATGGATGCGTTTGCAGATAAATTCAATGATGAATTTTCTTTAGTGGCCACTCCTTTTAACATAAGCAGATCGGTTGAGTTGGAGGGCGGTGAGGCATGGTTCGTGGACAGTGGATCATCTCACCATATGACGCGAATGAGGTCAGTGTTCCTTAGTGTTTCAGAGAAAGACTCGAACTGCTATGTGAAGAGTAGGATGCATACCATGCATGCAGTGAAGGGAGTTGGATGTGTCTGATTCCAGTTAGAGTCGAAAGTTTCTCTAAAGGTGGCAGGGGTGATGAATGTCCCAGGGCTGAAGGTAAATTTGCTCTCAGTATCAGCCTTAGAGGACATGGGGTAAGCAGTTACGTTCGAGGATGGACAAGTACCCATACATTCAGTGAGAGCAGATACCCAAGATGCAGCAATGAGGCTTAGCATCGGGAAGGGTATGATGTACAGGGTGTTGGGTCAGCTTGTAGTGGGGTCCAAGGGGATCTTGGATCGTAGATCAAATCAGTGTGCAGCAGAGGAAGCAGGACGGTCTTCCAATTCAGAGGGAGCAGCTACAACAGTAGCAGATTTGATGCGGTCAGAGATTGATCCAAGAGGAGGTCCAAGAGCAGCTACCTTCCTTGCTAAGAGGGAGTGTTAACCTTTGGGGTAGCTCAGACAGGTACTTCCGCATTGGCGGTCCCTGGCATGTGGAGGTGTCCGAGCAACACTCTCTAGTTGTTAAAGTGGCTTTTATGCAATGACTAAAGTGACTTTTGTAAGGTTGAGTGACGTAAGTGATTTAAGTCATCTCAACGAAAGATTAAGTCGTGACCGTTAGATCGTGAGATCCAAGATCTAATCTTGGCTATTGAGATATAAGGTTAGGGTTTTAGTCATTAGGGGATTATAAAAACAGAGAGTGAGGGGCACACAATGAGTGCATAGGAACAAGAGGGAGTCTTGCTCATGTACTTTGTGTCACACATTGTGTGAGGAGGTGAGTGAGTCACATAAACAATGTGAGAGACTCAAAAAGAGTGTGAGGGTGTGAGAGACACATGGAGTTAAGAGAAAGAGGGTGATTTGGTTGACGAAGAGGGTGTGAGAGACACATTGAGCTGAGAGGAAGAGGGTGATTTGGCTGAGGAAGAGGGTGATTTGGCTAAGGAAGAGGGCGAATTTGCAACTGGAGGAAAGGTCGATTTTTCGGGGCCGAAAAAGCACGACCGATTTTCTAGGGCCGAAAAAACGGGGCCAGAAAAAGATGGACCTAAAATGTGGGATCAAAAAAATAGAGTCGAAAAGGCAAGCCGCTTTTGTTGGGCTTTAATAAATTTCTAAATTAGCTGATGCAATTTTTTCTTCCCCTAAAGCCAATAAAATCCTCTCACTTACTGGTTTTCTCTTCGGGGTTTTTCCAAGGGCATTGCCCAGAAATATCTGTGTACAAATGTGTGTGTTGTTTATGATTTCGTTGTGCATTTTAATGTTTAAAACTCAACTGTAAATTATCTGCATAGTTTTACAGAATTTATATCAACAGTAGATTAAATTCTGAGTTGTTAAATTATTGGCATAAAATTTCTTATCGTTGGGTTTCAAGAAAATTAACAAAGATATGCCACATATTTGTAAGGAAGGATCCGTGTCTAAATCGGCTCAGGTGAAGAAGATAAGAGAGATGCTTCTTAATGAAGATTGGTGGTCTGATTGTAGATATATTGTTTCTTTCACATATCCAATTGTCGAGTTGACCAGGTATGCAGATTCTGATTCCCCTACTCTTGGGGAAATATATGAATGTATTTGTGTGGTAGGCAAGGTGAGGCACATAATTCATCAAAGAAACCCCTCCTTGAAGTTTTTCCAGGAAAAGATAATAGAGAAGTGATAGAACAAACTTAATACCTCTTTTCACATGTCTATGTATGCCCTTAATCCAAAGTGGTATATGGATAGACCAAACAAAGTTCTACCCATTGATGACGAAGAGGTAAAACAAGGGTTTCTTAATGCCATAAACACAATGTATACTCATGATGAAGCAAATGTTACGACAAAACAATTTATTGATTTTGGTACCTACAACCCCGCCTACATTCACTCAAGATGCAAAGCGGGACGTCAAGATTTATGCATAAAAGAATCCCAATGGATAGTGGAGAATATAGGGGGGGGGGAGTCCAAGAGCTTCAATTGCTTGCCTCGTGCTTGCTATCTCAGGTTGCCAGTTCCTAAGAAGCTAAAAGGAATTGGTCCACTTATAGTTTCATCCAGTCTGTTGAGACGAACATGCTGACCTCTAAGAGATAGAGAAACTGGTTTATGTGCATAGTACTCTTTGGTTTCATTCAAGGAAGCTACTCGAGTATTTAAAGGGCCCTACAGCACAATGATGAGGATAATCCCTCACCAAATGGAGGCTTGGTTGGTATACCCTTAGATGACATTGTATCTAATCTTGGTGGTGATGATGATGATGATGATGACGATGGAGGTGCAGTGTCCAGTGAGGCTCAAGCCAATATGGATAGCCTCGAATTTGAAGATTGCATTTTATGACCATCTTCAGCTTTAATGCTATATTTTGGACTTTGGGTAGTTTTGGACTATGTACTACTTTGTGCATTTTGCCATATTCACACTTTCTGATCATCTTCACCGTTAATGCTATATTTTGGACTTTGGGTATTTTTGGACTATGTACTACTTTGGGCATTTTGCCAACTTTTGCACTATGTACTACTTTGGGCATTTTACCAGTGTGAATATCAATATAATGTGGGTGATTTGTGTTTCTTAAATTTAAAAATTGTCCCTTGAATCATTTAAAATTTCAATTTTTCAATTTTGAATTTGATATAATCATATTGATAATTATAATTTTTGAACTTTTATCTTTAATATTTAAATTTTTAATATTTATGTACTAGCTTACTAAGTACTTTACATCGTCTCGTCGTTTGGCAATGGACATTCATACATTATATTTATTTTTAAATTTTATTGTTTTCAAATTCATTTGAAGGGGTTTCAAGTTTCAACTTTGATCAAATGGATCAGGGAAACAAGTTGTTAGCGATCAAAAATACACTGCTATTTTTGGAGTGTTTTCTCAACTTTTATTTAATACGCTCATTTCTAAATTTTCTGGGCAAGGTCATAATTCTTCCATTGAGATTTACTTTATCAAATCTCAACAAGCTCTTACCATTATTTTTACCTTGTAATCCAATCATTTACCAATAACCTACACAATCAAAAATAATTAGTCTGTAACCCTAACTTTTATGTCTTTTATATCCCTAAGCAAAATTTACATTTTCTTTGAAAAATTTTCCAAAAAGTAGGGTGTGTGTTCAAAGTGTTCTAATCCATAATACATATCGATTCCATCAACCAAGCCACTTGTTAAGTACAAACCACACAGCCTAGCACTTGTGCCAAGCCCGTGAGTCAATGCCTTTACAAACCTCATTGATATACCATAGAAAGCATTGGTACCATATGCCCGTGAGTCCCTCGACTTGTAGAGTTTCTTGCAAGGCATGATTTCCCTCAGTTTCAGTTTGAGGCAACCTGGACTTTGACAAATATCGCGTCAGGAACTTCAAAGCATACCAGAGTTGTGATTGATCATGGAATTGTGCCTAAATTTGTGTAACTTCTTATTGTTGCAAGTGATGATGTCAGAGAACAGGCTGTTTGGGCTTCGGGAAATACAGCTAGCGATTCACCCAAATGTAGAGATCTAGTCCTCGGTCATGCTGCTCTCTTGCCACGCCTGACCCAAATGAATGAGCATGCCCAACTGTCCATGTTGAGAAATACCACTTGGACACTTTCTAATTTCTGTCGTGGCAAGCCACAGGTCAACACTAAAACTTAACGCAGGTGTCAAGTTCACAAGCTGCTAAGTCTTCGAAGATTCAGGTTCAAAGATCACGCAGGTGTCCTATGGTGAAAATATATGCATTTTTGGAATGTTTGACAGATTGAAGATATCGGGCCATAATGAAAAGCCAGAGGAGAGCCACGCACTGGAAGATTTATGCCAAAATTTCGCTGCTGCTCAGGATTAGACATCTTGCCTTGGGGTTTCTCATCGGCGTAATGTTTTTGTTTGTATGATTTCAGATGTGTGCAGAGGTGGAGGACGCATGCAAAAAGTCCATCAATGGTATGCTGTCGATTCCTGACAGTGATCAACAGATGCATGGACCCTTGTCTCATGTGGATAAACCTATGATAAGTGAGAAGGAGAAGTGACCTCCCAGAAGAGAGTTGGAAGAGCGTTAGCTATCTTCTTTTTTGCAATCAGTGAATGATTTTAGGTCAACGACTATAGAGCTACTATTGGGAATGATATCAAAATCTCGAGCAAATGCTGGAGCTGCCCTTGGCGTTGATCCCTTGAGTTTTGAATTCCCGTCACCTGTGACACCATCATCGAGCAACATTCCTTGATGAAAGAAAGATTGTGTCTTTTGCTTACAGATTTAGCGAAATCTATTTTGCTCGCAAGGCCGTGATGGCAGGATATAATATTGGCGGCCTAATCAATTTTCAAAGGGCATTCTTGGCCACCGAATCACAAGACTTTCGATGGCTAATTCCACCTGTCCCAGGCCAGAAAGCCATCGAAACCGCAAAAGCAGGGGAAAGATAGAGTTTAAGCTCGAGACAGAGACTTTTGATAGACAAGTGATCATTGGGGATTACAAATACAATCATCTACATCAATTTATTTAAAGTTTGTCACATATCCTCAAAGATTCATGGCAGATATAAAGGAAATGGTTTTAAAGTTATTTTATATCGGTTATAGTTGTTGAAGATCATCCAGTTGTCGAAGGAAGACACCAGTCTATCATGACACATCAGGCTTTTTGAACAACTGTTGAAGACAAGTCGATTTTGAGAAATGGACTAGATCCATTATTTTTGAAATATTGTGATATATTTACTATTGTTAGCAAACCAAATCCAATTCTTCAAGATCCGGAAACTGTTTGTAAAGGCTATAAAGCCTGTTATTTTGATAGACCAGGCGTTCGAGTCTGGGGATTAAACTATACTACTTTTGTAATAGACCTTTCTTGCATATAATACATATACACAAGCTTCTTTCTCTGTTACTATTAGATTGCCATTTTCTTTCTATTTTATGTACTTTCATTGATTACTTTCTTTGTCCAAGTTTGTCTAATTGCAGGTGACTGTCATCTCATCCTGTCAATTCATAAACATTGATGGATTAGTAATCACTACTATCTTTATTCAGCCCATCATATATATGTTCTGGTTGATAAATATAGTCTTCTTCACCCATCAAGTTCAGTTATTCACGTGATTATTAACTCTTGAAAGCCTTGTCTTACCTGGTTATATATATTCGAGAGTCTTGTAAACAAACCAGTTGGTTAGTTATCCTATTTGATCCAATAAACACACAAAATCAAAACACACATTAAGTTACCAGGCTTCTTCAAGCTACACCCTGAGAAGGACTCCTGGAGAGATAACACAAACCACTCTTGCAATTTATCACCAAACTTGACAACAAAATCGGTGGTCCAAAATACTCATGCAATGTATGTGGACTCGTATTTAGGGGAAACTATAGTAGATTAGTTGCCCATTTTACAAGGAACGAGAATTATGGGATTTGAAATTGCCATTGCTCTGAAAAGCAACGAAATGAAGTGTTGGGAATTGATAATCAATGTGAACTTTGAAGCATTGAAGTATTTGCTAGTCAGCATGAAGCAAACAATCACTAATGACATTGAACCTGTCACACTTCAATGGTGTTTTGAAGTTTGAACTTTTCGGATTTCCCCATTTTGGCTGATTTTGGACAATGTAAACAGCCACTACTACATTTTATAATTAAAATAATTATTATAAATGAATATTGGGGGTGCATCTATCAATTATGGTTTAAGTGTCAAATTGATCTTCAAGGTCATATTGAAAATGGTATTGTCACTTGTGGTTTCATTGAATTGTTAAAGGTATTTTTTAATTTTTAACTTTCTACGTTTTTTACTTAGTATTATGATTTAATAATCTATCAATTACAAATTTATACTTCTAATTTAAATTTAATTTTCTTTTATCATTACTTTATTTTTTATAATTTTTATTTTTTTAATATATATTATTGTTGCTTCCTGCAAATTTGGAAGAAGCTTCTAGCCGTACCCCGATTCCGGAAACTCATGCAACATAGGTTTTATGCATAGAGCCAAGGCCTTGGCCAATATTTTGAGCAAAGTAATCAGCCCCCAGCTCGTAATCAGCTAAGAGACTTGCGCCTTGGGGATGGATTTGATGAAAATCTGATAACAAACTAGAAGAACGACCCTAGATCCCAAGACTTACTATCAGATTGTCAGTCAATTAGCATCCATTCCAAGCACATGTGCAGTTAGAGATAAAAAAGCATACACAACCATTCACCCAATAATGATTGCCTAGAAGACTGATTTCTATCACCCAGTACTACCATGCCTGAGCTCCTCAATAGCCCACTCTATGTAACATATGTCAAACAATGTGTTTAGCTAGCAATGCCTAAAATGAATAAGGACATAAAATTTGCAGGACATAAGGACTTTCTTTGAAAATAGCTCACTATATATATATATATATATATATATATATATATATATATATATATCCTCCTTAGTAAACCATGTGGTTAATTTGAAATAAAAACCAACTAAACAAATTATTATACAGACTCACATCATCTTCTTCATCCACTGTCATGTCATGCCCACGCCGTATATGACGATCAAGTAAACTTAGTAGTCTTACAATAGTGTCCACTGGAACCAGATGTAAAGTATTCCTTGAATGTGCAGATGTGATTTCATTTGCAAGAATTTTTATTTCAGAGAGAGGAAGCCATGTACCCTCCTCTTCACCTTCATCTTCTCCAGGAATTTCTGCTCTTTCAAGATAATCATCCAACATTTCACAAAAGCCTGCAACAGTGCCATCTGCAAATATAACAATGCAACCCATGATGAAAATGTAACAAGCGGGCAGGCAAACATCGAAATTTTAATATAAGCATGTTTCATTATAGCAAACCTGGATGATCAAGGACTTCCGACTTGCCCCTATCCACCACTTCTCCAATCGTGTTTTTTCTTGTGATTCTGGATTTTCTTGCGGACATGGGTGTTTGCATATTCTGAAATGGACAATCACTTTCAAACAATTTAGAAGCAAAACAACAACTTATTCATTACAAGTTTTCTTGCCACAAAGAAAGTGTATAGTTAATTACTACAAGAATTACCACCTTCAGTCATTTTCAATGTATTTCTATTACTCTGTTAATTTCATTATATTTTATGCCATTTTATGAGTATTTGCAGGTGTTTATGTATGCCTCAAATATACAAAACTTCCCCAACTATGATAAAGTCTAAATTATCCCTGACCTTGGTTCGTACTTTTCAGAAAAGAAGCATTACAAAAGAAGATTGAAACAAGTTCAAAATGAAGACACTGTGATTAACCATTACTCTTCATTATGAAGCTCAAGTTGATCATGGTTAACAAAAACCCGCAAGATTTCCAATTACAACTAAAGGCTGTCTTTCTACATTTTTTGGACTTCCTCTAGATTCAATAGTAACATTAAACATTGCCATAAAAGTTTATGCAAAAGATAAATATTGATTAAACTACTGAAATGTACAATTCTTAATGGTAATAAAATTAGCCAAGCAAAAGATTTCAATATATGTTGATCACCGAGGCAACTTTTTCTATATAGAAACGTTTTTGACATATTTTAATCTCATGCAGCTCAGTCAACTGGTTGGATTATTTTAGAATAATGTCTTTCAATGACTTAGAGTCTGGAGAATAATTGTAAACTGCAAACAGGTACTCTAGATCTAACAAAACGCAAACATACCAAGGAGGTCCCCTCTGGAAAACTTGAAGAAGCCCCTTTTGAAATGCTATGTGATTGAATGCCCCCATGAACATTTTCTTGAGAAGACCTTTTCTCGGAAGACAAATTACGCCAACCACGCTCCTTGACTGGACCTGTGATGCTTGAACAGAATTGTATTGAATAAGCAAAGAAACAGCTTGATAGAACAAAGACTGCTCCTACAAGTATAGTTTTACCAGTTATAGAATAAGTGCTTGGGGATAAACCATGTGTAAGCTTAAATAACGAAAAGAAAAAATAAAAGGAAAAACATTTATGATTCGATGTTTGTCAGAAAAGTAAAAAGCATCAGCCAAACTGTTTCCATATGCCTTTAAAGTTTAAACCTACATACAGACACTATAACTGTAACAGCTACAGATATAACTGTTCACAATGACAAAAATCTGTCAATGGTCACGGCTTCTCTATTTCTGATATCTTTCTGCAAAAATTTTCCCAAGGAGCAATTTGTCTTCTTCCCTGTTGGCCCACTCTTTATTTTCATGTAGCAATTTCAAACAATAGGCTTATCTAATTCAGTATATACTATATGCATATCAACCTGGACACAGTATCAGAATCCATGCATCCAGAAACTATTACACCATTCTCCAAATTGCTACAGTACAAAAGTCAGCCTGATGTGTGCAATATCCCAGCAGTGACATTCATTGAGTCCAATTTTCCTCCAAACAACAATCTAGAAGTAAACCATGAATTCAAAAAAGTCATAAATCCTCGAATAAGAAAGTATAATACATTGTCCCCCTACCAGCCTGAATTATACAATCACAATAGATAAGGATGAATCTGCTGGTAAACTAACGTCCTAGTTAATGTCGATGTATTGAATAACTAGCAAGGGAGATTTTCTTTATTGTAAATTAGTGAGGGTGTGATACAACAAAATTACAAACACTGTTTCAGTCACAACAGATGATATATATTCAAGAGGCAGGAGGAATTAGGAAAGAAAAATATGCATTTTGAAAAGCAACTATGCAATTTAAAAATACTAAGGTAAGCAAGCCCAATTTTATACCTGATGCGATACAATCAAATGCCTCTGGATCATGATGAAGAACAGCCGAAAGAAGACTCCCTGGCTCAGATGAAAGTGAAGTGCTTTCATTTCTTGCCTCTTCTCTGAGAGACCTGACCAGAATATTTTGTTAGATTGTATATTCTCAACGTCACTGACAAAATTGTAGACTGCCAAAACAGCAAAGAAAAGACACCCAAATTTACACTTCATTCACAGAACATGAGGGTCAAGGTATTTGGAGTAAACAGGAGATCCACAACAAAACCAATGCAACCTCAATGGAACAGTTTGCCACAGAGCAAGAATCAGACACGACTGAGAAATGTTAAAACATAACAGCTCGAGTCCTCAGTTTAGCCAGACAATGAAGTTCAGTTTGACTGAAATGTTCAAAACAGTTGCCTCTAAAACTGAGAAATTCAGAGATGGCAGTATGATGGTATAGATCAAAATATAAAATTGTTTTGAACAATACAAGAATTTTCCGAAATGTCACTGGTCTAGACTCTATCTACACATTACACAGTTAACATCGGGAAATTCATTAAAATTTAATCTCAATCTTCAACCTACCACTTAATAGAAGGCTACCAAGAAAAAGGCAATTGTCTACCTTTTACCGGAGCACTTCATTTCAGTGCTCAAAAACAATTGAGGAACATATCCCAAAAAAGTTCCTAACATATTTAAAGGAAGTATTTGAGCTTTCCCCAAGTCTAATTATGTCATAAAAGTGTGTCAAACATCTAGGCCTTGTTGACCACCTATTTTGACTAGGGGTCAACGTCATGTACCATGAAGCTATGTACTTGATGGTGCTACTTATTTTGAAGATTTATGGCTCAGTAGGGCAATTTTTCCCCCAGCACGTCTTTCTATGTAATCGAAATGTCCGCTCCCCTGCATGGGATAATAATGTAATAGGTCAGCATGAGTCATATGTTAGGTTAGTTGCCTAGGACTTTATCATTAGGGAAGTCCTTTCATCGAGTGCTTTTTTTTCCTCAGGTAATTAATTTGGCCTAACAGGCCATTTTAATTATCCTTGAGTTTTTCACTCACAATAATCATCCAAAGTGGTGAAAAGTGTTCTAATGATCGAACCCAAGGGGTGACTACGGTTTAGGAATGTTGTAAATGACCATGCTAGACATCTTCTAGAGTTTTGCGGAATTCCATTAAGTTTTGATAGGTTTTTTTTAATTATTAGAATTTTCAATTAATTGAAAATTTTAATTATTTTTGATGTAAAATGTAAAACTTTGGTCCTTGTGTATTTTGTATAGGGGTGTGAATACTCAAATCAAATGGTAGATGACCCCCTACACCCTTGGACCAAGTTTTAGCTCAATTGGACAAGTTTTGCTAGGTCATTGTCCATGAGGAGTCCAAGTCAATCAAAAATCAACAAATAATTGGTTAAATTAAAAAAGCCAAAAATTGTAAAAATGTCTAAAGTCATGAGAGAGAGTGGAGAAATGTTTTATAATGTATTTCCTAAGTTGGAAAAGTAATTTTCCACTTAAAAGACCCCCCCATGCCAAGCCAACAACCAAAAGTGCACCCCCCTTCCTCATGAACTTAGGGAAAAGTAAAAACTTAAAGAGAAAAAATGCCTAAAACCCTAATTTCGCCCTTCCTATATCCTAACCTCATGTTTGACAAGTCAAAAGGTGTTTTCCCCCTTCACATCTCACCCCTCAAACCCTAACTCACTACCAAAACCCTAAAAGCGTCTCTTCCTTGACTTTGTCTATCTCTTTTGGGTGTGTGACACTTGCAGCTCATCCAAGAAGGGTCTTTCCTCTCTCCCAAGTATAAAAGAATGCCTACCCCTCCGCATTTCTCCATCTATTCTCAGAGCAAGTTTAAGCTGCCCAAATCTCTCCCACTCCTCTCTCTCTCTCTTTTTCTCATTTCTTCTTGTAAATCTTGTTGCAAGTATTTGCAGCAACATTTTGCTCATTAATAGAAAAGCTTCGAAGGACTACGGTTATATTTGAGCATTAACCTTTGTGCACACATGTTGAGGCTGATTTAACTATTCAATGGCTTAATTAATCTAATTTATCCAAATAAAGGTTAATAGCTTGGGCACCCTACTTCATTGGCTTCATTTTCACACTTGAAGGGGGAAGGTGGCACATTACATGCGTTTACTTGGTCATCTTACTATATTTGGGCATATCCTTGGAGGGTGAACTTGTTGAGACACTTCTTTCTATTCTTGGAGGTGTATATATATTTATTTCATTGAGTTTTGGCACAGTCAAAACCCTAATTCGCCCTTATCTCCTTGGATTTTGTTTTTTGGAGGTTGCCCACTCTTACTATTTTGGGGGTTGACTACTTCATCTTGCACATTCATCCATGGAGTTGGTTGCCTTGGGATTCACACATGTGGATGGTTACATGAATATTGTGGACCACTTGCTATTTTTGGAGGATGGTTATGGAAAATAATGATATTTTATTGTATCAGAGACTTAACTCACTGTAATTAAAGAGGAGTTTCTCTCCATTTCAAAGGGGAATTGACAATTAGAAGATTGTGAAAAAGTGGGAGATATTGAAGGAGCTTGGAGATGATGTTCAGCTTCTCTTGTGTATCAAACCTTTGAAGATTAATGAAGCAGTTGTTAATTTTGTAGCTTGGAAGGTGTCTCAGAATTGACCTAAGTGTCCAGGCATGCTAATGGACAATTAATTCATAACCAGATCAGCATTTTAATTTTATCCTAAGTTTTGACTTTAGAAAAACATAAAAATTATGTAAATAATTTTTATTGGTTTTTTGCTCAGATTTCCAAACTGTTGACTGAAGGAAATAATATTTCACTTAAAGTGAATTTTTGGAGTCTTCTTGAAGATTCATGAAAAGGGGAAATAGAACGATAAAAGGAGGTTGAGGGTGAGGGCACAAAACACATTGAGTTGAGAAGCTGAAGAGGGCGCTTTGGGCTAAGGAAGAGGTGCCGATTTGAGTTGGGTCGAATAGTAGAGGAAGAGGGCGAGTTCTGGGCACTAAAGGCGGCAAGGAGGAGGCCATTACCAAGCCATACCAAGCGGCCAAGAGCAAACCATACCTAGGCCGAACCATACTGCTTGGAAGGGGCCGAGTGAGGGTCGTACGGCCTCATCCAGAACAGGTCAAACTTGGTTATATAGTTCAGTAGGAGGAAGGAACGATTACAGGCTGTACGAACAGCTAAGAACAGGTCGTACCTGGGCCGTACAACTACAGCAAGGAAGTGTTGTGTTAGTTGGGTCGTACAGTGCCAAACAAACAAAGTTTGGACTGAAATAATTTCTCAAAAATTTTCTGCTGTAAATTATTTCCTCTAAAACCCATAATAAAGCCCCTCTTTACTGGTTTTCCCCACACTAGGGTTTCCAAAGTAAAATTCTAGTGTTGACGTTTTATGTGCTTGGTTTCATGTTGTTTCTGCTGTACATTTTAAGTTAACAACTCAGCTGTGATTTTTCTGCATAATTTACAGAGCTTATATCAGCAAAGAAATAAATTCTGGGTAGTTAAATTATTGGCTTTAAAATTCTGTTGTTGGGTTTAAAAATTAACATGGTATCAGAGCTCAACCTCTGAATACAAAGAAGCCAAATCATTTTTCAGGAGTACCACAAGTAAAAATCAGCAAGAGATCGAACTGCCAAGGAGGGTGTGTGAGTTAGGGCAGCATTCGAGATGGCTAATGCAGGCTTGAGGTTTGAGGACAGATTGGAGGGTGCCTCCTGTTATCCCCATTTTGTGGGATAACTAAGGAGATGATGTCTTGAGGCCCTCAGGTTGCAGATATGGAGTGTCGAGAGACCACATGACTAGTAGTGTCCACTTGCACATATGGAATCCCGCTCTATCACCACATTTTGGATCCATTGTCAGCACATCCACCACACCAACTAGCTTCTGGAAGGCAGATGGGTCTTGCTCCATGCGGTACAAGTCAGGTATTGTGGCAGGTAATCACCCTAATATTTGAGGCATTTGAACATGTTGTATTGAAGTTGCTTTTGATTATAGAACGTCTGCTTGGACATTATGCTTTTGACCTTGTTTCACCTAGGTGAGTGTCATCAATTTCCTAGTAAGTGGCCAACTTTTGGGAAAGGGTTGCAACTGGGGGTCCCTTGAGAGGTTATCATACCATTCCCGACCATACTTACCACTTTCCGCTCGTTACACTCCCATTATATTGCCCTCTTCTAGGCCCTTTGACTTTAGTGACCCAAGAAGGGCATGTACCTCATTTCATGGAAAGAAGGGGCTGAAGGCCCAAGGGGATGGTTGCTGGCAAAAGATAAGAGCCTAAAATATTAACCTTCTAGATGCTCACCCAGGGATCCTAAGGACAATGAAATGTCTCTCAGAAAAAACTAATGGGACCTGTAAAAGAATGACTAATAACAAAATGCCAACCAGGGAGGAGCATGTGTGGGAACTGTTTTTATTGCTTAGGTAGAAGCCCCACACAAGTTTCCAACTTGGGAAAGCATGATGTGACCAAGGTAGACTCAAGGTGGGCACATTTTTTCATGCTTAGGTAGAAGCCCCACCTTGGCTTCAACCTGGAAACATCCTAAGAGAATAAAGGGCAATAAATGGGCTTGGAAAAAGGTTGCATTGAGGAAGAAGGTGCAGCACACCCCCTACAAAGGCACCCATAAATGAGATGATACGAGCCCTTGTATGTCATGAAACTCATGGACCTATGAAGTTTAAACCCATATCCACCTCATCATCCACTACATGACCTTGAAGGGGCATCCTTGGGAGCATACCTGCTTAAGGGTTTTGGTCTACCCAATAGGACTTTTATGACACCCCTCCCATACCTAAACTTAGTCAATTATATAGGGTCTTGGAGCATTTGTTTAATTTGATGAGGTATTTTTGATGCAAATGTTTAAGTGCCTTGTTTATTAGATGTGGTTTTCACTTGCCGTGATATTTTGACTTGAGATCCTTGGAGGGCGTTTCTATTTGTTTTGCAAGACCTTGTTGGTGGACAGCTTTGGAGGAACAAGCCTAACTTGGGCTTCCATGGGGGCTTGAAGCCCACAAGTTGGATGCCAGGGGCCCACATGTCGGATCACGATGACTTGCCTTAGGAGGCCTAGAAGACATTATGGATGACCTTATCTACTTTACCTAGCCCCTAGTACCCAAACAACTTGCCTAGAAGAGGCAAAACGTCACTTTTGGAGGGTTGACATCATGCTTGAGGGGGTTTGGTGGTTATGGCAGTGTTGTTCATTGACACATGGCACGTTTTGAAGAAAGGCTTTGAACCATCAAGAAGAGGCTTGGATGAATGACAAGTGGCCTTTGGAGGCCTAGCCATGCTTCCCCAAATCCAACGACTTGCTACAAGTGTCAAAACGTCTCCCTAAAGGGGTGACGTCATCTTAATTTAGGTTTTCTAATGTGAAAAAGTAAAAATTAAATATTATTACTTGGTTTAAGGGGTAAGATAAGGGTTGTTGACCGCGTATCTTATGTTTTACCCTAATTATGTGGACAAACTATGTTTTAGAGTTTTAGTATAAATAGAGATCATTTGTATCTCATTTGAACATAGCTCTCCCTTATGGAGAAGGACACTTAACTGAAATGTCCACTACTCTTGGAGCATTTCATCTCTTTTTTGCAAATCGTTATGGTTTCTCTTGCTATTTGTGGATAAAAGTGGTGCGTTGCACTTGGAGGCTTTTTCTCATGCTTATGGATGGAATTTTCTTGGTCACTTAGGGTTTGATCTTGCATCTTTTTGGAATTGGTAAGGAAATTCTGCATTTATTGTTTAAAATTATTGCTTCTTCCATAATTGTTAGTGTATGAACCCTTGGAGGAGTATAAGGACATACACCCTCCCCAAGATTCATTTTTTTGCTTGTGAATGGTCATTAATTTCAAGGTAGCTTGGAGAATTACAAGGACGTACACCCTCCGAGTTCACTTTTGTTTGTTTCTCAAACCCTAGGGCGTAAAAGGGCTTAAACCCCTAGGTTCTTTGTGGATCAATCTCATATATCCAAGGTCATATTGTTGCACAAGGTTTTGCTAAGAGAAGTAAAAGGGGTTACACCCTCTTGCATTTCCTAGTGGGCGGAGTAAAAGGACTTAAACCCCCAAGGACTTAGCCTAGTCATCACTTTCTTTGACTCCACAACCCAATAGTAAGGCACTAATCATTTTCAATTTGCATTGGAGAAATAAAATTGTTGCATAGGGATACATGAAATCTTGTCCTTTCTGAGATCTGATTGCTTAAGTGTGTTCTCCTTGCTAGGATGCATCTTTTTCCCTATAGGGAGAAATTTTTGTGGGGTAGAAACCCTGCTGTCATAAAACTAGGCCTGCTGTCCTAAAACATCTCTTCAAAACCTCACTTAACCATAACTTTGCCTATACTTCGTCAAAATCAGCAAATAAATAGTCAAATATGCTTGCCTTGAAAAGATCTATTGAATAGTGTACTTGGTTGTTGATTTTGTTTAAGTATTCTTTCTGCTGTAACTAGTTAAAGTTACAGCCATAAGGCTGTCATAATATGCACTGTTTACTTGCAAAAAATCAGCCTTTAAATGCTCTAGAGTTGGGTTAATCATTGTGAATTTAATCATTGGTTATTGTGCTTGCTATCTCACATAATTTTCATTGATCTAGTAGCATTGTTTACTGTTGCTATAACAGCAGCATTGTGGGCTTTATTATCTCTGTTAAAACAGCCCTCTCATTGCTTCATTGTTTAACTAACTTACTCATTAATATCATCATTGTTGAGAGCTATACTTGAGTAAAGTCTTGTGTCTATTGAAGCAATTTTTTTCAGTCATTATCATTGATTATATTGCAGATATATACTGCCACTAACTGCTGCAATTACGGACAGCAAGCCTAACTTGTTTGTCCATCATATATTTGGGCTTGTATCTTCTTTTTCCTTGTGTCTCGGGCAGGTACAAATCAACATCGGCAAGGTCTACTACTTATTGGCAACCTTGGCTACCATCAAGACCTTATTTAAGCCCTTCTCCACACATAGCAACTTGACCTTTAGGAGCATACATTCATACACCTCACTTTCCATATCATTTCCCCCAAGGGTCACCGGAATTCCCCCCTTGAGGTGATTCTATCCTCTCTAAAGTGAAATCCCTGCCTAAGGTGACAGTGGGTAGGTGTTCTCAAAGTTGTCACCATTTGGTGGTTGGGTCAGGCTTTGCCCAACCTACAACTTGTGCGATAACACCTCCAGCTTCAGTCGATGGAGGGAGTGCATAGCTCTGGTGCTAGAGGAGCAGGGACTATGGGAGTTTGTTGAAGCAACTCCAGTGCCACTAGTAGATCCGGCACAGCTTGTTGCTCATCTCAGGAAGGATGTGAAGGCAAGGAGGATTATCATAGATGGGGTGAAGGACCATATTATTCCTCACCTTTCAAGGAAGAAGACAGCCACAACCAAGGAGATGTCAAAATCTTTGACCAAACTGTACCAGTCAGACAACCAGAGCAGGAAGATGATGCTCGAAGACAAACTTAGGAGCACCAAGATGGCCAGGAGAGAGAGTGGAGTGATCTACCACACCAAGTTCACTCAAATCAGAGATGAGCTAACAGCAATTGGGGAAGCAGTGCATGAGACTGGGTTGGTGAGGATAGCCTTGAATGGCTTCACCAAGCAGTGGGAAGTATTTGTCCGAGGAGTTGTAGCACAAGAGAAACTCCCTGATTGGGAGAGGCTATGGGACAAACCCAGGAGGAGTTGTGAGTTGGTATCTCACAAGCTAGCCAGTCAAAGATTGAGTATGAGGAGAACCTTGGTCTAGTAGGCAAGGGCAAGTTCAGAGGGAAGAACGGCCCCAGTGGAGGTCAAACCTCAAAGGGAGAGAAGCAAAAGGATCTTAGCAAAGATAAGTGCTTTGCTTGTCACAAACCTGAACACTTTTCCAGCCAGTGCCCAACCAAGAAGAAGGGAAACAAGAAGTCATAGATGGCAGCATCAACTTCAGCAGAAGTTGATGAGTTTACAGCCAGACTTGAGAATGAGTTTTCACTCATTGCATGTCTTTCCAATTTAGCCAGTTCAGGCGTATGGTATATTGACAATGGTGCCTCTAGTCACATGAATGAAGTGTGTGATTACTTCTCCAGCTTGAAGGAGGAGATGGACCTCGTTATTGAGATGGGCAATAATGCCAAGTGTCGAGCAACAAGGCATGGAACAGTGACATTTTAGAGGGAGTCCGAGAAGCCACTAATGGTGAGAGACTTGTTATATGTTTCGAGGATGATGAAGAACCTGATATCAGTTTCAGCATTGGAGGACATGGACTATGTTGTCTCATTTTAGGATGGGAGAATGTACATCAGGCCCAAGGACTCCAAGACTGTTGAAGTGATTGGAGTCAGGAGATTTTAGTTGTACAAGCTTTGGTTCGAGCTAGCTCAAGCATTGGTGAGCAACACATGTGACATGGAAGAGTTGTGGCATAGAAGGATGGCGCATTTGCATCATGGAACACTCAAGGTACTCAAGGAGATAGTGACAAGCCTTCCAGATTTTACCACAAAGCATCATGAGGTATACAAGGGATGTGTTATGGGGAAGTATACCAAGACAAATTTCCCAAACAGTGACAACAGGACAAGAGGCATTCTTGATTTGATACACTCAGACGTAAGTGGGCCCATATCATCAGTATCATTGAGTGGGTACGAGTATTATGTCACCTTCATCGATGAACATTCCAAGAAGACCTAGATCTATTTCATGAAGACCAAGGACAAGGTCTTCAGTCGATTCCAAGAGTTCAAAGCTCTTCTGGGGAACCAGACGAGGACAAAGATCAAGACACTAAGATCAGATAATGGAGGCGAGTACACCTTGAAGGCCTTCAAGGATTTTTGTGTAGGTGTTGGGATAAAGAGCGAGTTGATTGTTCCATACAACCCACAACAGAATGGGGTGGCGGAAAGGAAGAACAGAGCAATTGTTGAGGCTACAAAGGCAATGTTGTACAATCATGATCTGCCTAGATTCTTGTGGGCAGAGGCTTTAACCACTGCAGTGTACATACAAAAGAGGAGTCCTCATAGGGTGTTGGGAAGGAAGACTCCTAAGGAGGTATTCACAGAGAAGAAGCCCGAGATTGGACACTTCGGGATATTTGGAAGTGTAGTCTACTGTCACGTCCCCTCAAAGAAGAGGACGAAGCTCGAGGCCATTACTGAGAAGGGGATCTTCATTGGGTACAGTGAGAATTCCAAGGCATACAGAGTCTACATACTTGCATTAAGGAAGGCAATGGTCAGGAGGGATGTGAAGTTCGAGGAGGACAAAACCTTGAGGAAGGCTCATGGGACTGTTCCAACAGCAACAGGGGATCAGGAGCTTGAGACTCAGAAGGAAGAGGAGACATAGGTTATAGGTGCAAGTATAGGCACGGATGCTCAGACTTTAGAGCAGGATGAGGAGTAGGAAGCTCAACCAGTACAAGATACTCTTTCTTCTACCAGGAGGAGGAACACCAGATGGGTCGAGCAGACCTTGAGAGAGGCTCAAGAGTATGTGGGTGCTCCTAGAACTTCTGTCAGGGAGAGTAGAGCACGACAGAGATTTCCAGTTACATGGCTCTGATGAGCGAGTTGCTAGAGGTCGAGCCTTCCATCTTTTAGGAGGCATCACAACAGTAGGTGTGGAGAGATGCCATGGTGGAAGAGTATGCTTCCATCATGAAGAATTATGTATGGGAGGTTGTGCCCTGGCCTGAGGGGAAAATCAGTGATTGGCTCGAAATGGATCTACAAGATCAAGTACGATGCAAGTGGCAGTGTGGAGAAGTTCAAAGCCCGGTTTGTGGCTAAGGGGTTCTCTCAGAAGGAGGGAATTGACTACGATGAGACGTTTTCCCTAGTAGCCATTTACACTTCGATCAAAGTCGTGATCTCAATTGCAACGGATATGGGGTGGAAGATCCACCAGATGAACGTAAAGATAGCCTTCCTTAATGGCATCATTGAGGAGGAGGTGTATATTGAGCAGCCAGAGGGTTTTGAGTTGCAAGGGAGGGATTCCCATGTTTGCAGGTTGAAGAGAGCCTTGTATGGGCTCAAGCAGGCTGCCAGGGCGTGTTACTCACGAATAAACAGCTACTTGCAGGGGATGGGCTTTACTAAGAGTGAGACAGACCCAAACCTCTACTACAACATAGTTGGAGGTGAGCCACTCATTCTTGTGTTGTATGTGGACGACCTGTTTCTCACAAGTTAAGACAGGCACATAGCAAAGTGCAAGAGGGACCTTGCTTCGAAGTATGAGATGAAGGATTTGAGGTTGATGCACTACTTTCTGGGGTTAGAGGTGTGGCAACGAGATGGTCAGACTTTCCTTCGATAGGGGAAGTATGCAGTGGAGATTCTGAAGATTTTTGGTATGCAGGACTGCAGATCTATGTCTATGCCCATGGTGACCAACTGAAAGAAGATTGATGCTTTTGATCAGAGGCAATGGACCCTACACTATTCAGACAGTTGATTGGCTCTCTGATGTATCTAGTCAACACTAGACCAGATGTATGCTTTGCAATTAACACACTCAGTCAGTTCATGGTTGATCTGAGGAGAGTACATTGGGTGGCAACGAAGCATGTTCTGAGATATATGTGTGGCACGGTTGAGTATGAGTTGAGTTACATGATGGAGTGAAGTTGATGGGATTTACAAATGCAGATTGGGAAGGCAGCACAGTTGACAGAAAAAGCACTTCAGGGTGTTGTTTCAGTTTGGGATCAGGAGTTGTTTCTTGCTTCGACAAAAAGCAAAAGTCAATTGCATTGAGCTCTGCTGAGGCAGAATACATGGCAGCCAGCTTAGCAACATGTGAGGCCATTTGGCTTCGAACGTTTCTCATGGGGTTGTTTGGGCAGGAGTTGGAGACTACTATTATCCACTGTGACAACCAGAGTTGCATCAAGCTCTCTAAGAATCCAGTTTTCTATGCCAAATCCAAACACATTGAGATCGGATTTCACTTCATCAGGGACTGTGTGCAAAAAGGGATCATCTCGCTACAATATGTGCCTACAAGTGAACAAGTGGCAGACATTCTCACGAAGGCATTGATGAAGACAAGTTTGTTTTCTTCACAGATAACTTGGGGGTGGTACAAAACACCTTCCTCGCTAAGAGGGAGTGTTAATTTTGTAGCTTGGAAGGTGTCTCAACATTGACCTAAGTGTCCAGGCATGTTGATGAACAATTAATTAATACCCAGATCAACATTTTAATTTTATCCTAAGTTTTGACTTAGGAAAAACTTAGGAAAAGCATAAAAAATATGTAAAAAAAAATTATTGGCTTTTTGCTCAAATTTCCTAACTGTTGACTTAAGGAAATAATATTTCACTTAAAGTGAATGCTGGAGTCTTCCAGAAGATTCATGAAAAGAGGAAATAGAGGGATAAAAGGAGGTTGAGGGTGAGGGCACAAAACACATTGAGCTGAGGAGCTAAAGACGGAGCTTTTGGTCGAGGAAGAAGGGCCGATTTTAGCTGGGTCAAACAGCAGAGGAAGACGGCGAGCTCTGGGTGCTAAAGGCAACAAGGAGGCCATTACCAAGCCGTACCAAGCAGCCAAGAGCATGTCGTATCTGGGGCGAACCATACAACTTAGAAGGGGCCAAGTGAGGGTCGTACGGCCTCATCCAGAACATGTTGAACTTGGTCGTACAGTACAACAGGAGGAAGGGATGATTACAGGCCATACAAACAACCAAGAACAAGTCGTACATGGGCCATACAACTACAACAAGGAAGTGTTGTGTTATCTGGGTTGTACAGTGCCAGAGAAGACAAATTTTGGACTATAAGAATTTCTCAGAAATTTTTTGTTGTAAATTATTTCCTCTGAAGCCCATAATAAAGCCCCTCTTTGTTGGTTTTTCTCACACTGGGGTTTCTAGGGTAAAATTCTGGTATTGATGTTTTATGTGCTTGGTTTCATGTTGCTTTTGTTGTGCATTTCTTGGGTGATCCATGGGCAAAGCATCTAGAAGGTTCATACAAGGCTTTTATCTTTTACCCAACATCAATCCCTCTGGGCCTTCAGCCCCTTCTTTCCATAGAATGAGGGACAACCCCTTCTTGGGTCAATACACCCTAAAATCCCAAGAGATAAGGAAATGGAGGGGAATAATGATGGAAAGTGGTAAGTATGGTCGGGAACAGTACGATGGCTCTTTAAGGGAGTTGCTAGTAGCAAACCCATCCCCCAAGGAAAACCACTTACTAGGACACAATGTCAACCACCAAGGTGAGGCAGGGCAAAAGGCATAATGTCCAAGCATATATCATGAAATCTAGAGCAATCCAAGATACAACATACTCAATTGGCTTAAATATTGAAATGATGCTCACCATAATATTGACTTGTACCTCATGGAGCAAGGCCCGCTGCCTTCCGGAAGCCAGTGGATGTGGTGGATGCCATCTGGAAATCTGTGACCATCTGTGGTGGTGAGAGGGGTTTCCATCTGTGCAAAAGGGTATTGTTGGTCATGTAGTCTCTCAGCACTCCATATCTGCAACCGGAGGGCCTCAAGACATAATCTCCTTAGTTATCCACAAAATGGGGATAACACTTACCACTTTCCACACTTCATCCCCTCGCCTCCTCATCTTTTGGGATTTTTCAACTGTACTGACCCAAGAAGGGATTGTCCCTCATTTCATGGGAAGAAGGGGTTGAAGGCCCAAAGGTTTGTAGCTAGCAAAACATAAAAGCCAATCATAAACCTTCTAGATGCTCGCCCAGAGATCTCGAGGACAATGAAATGTCTCTCATAAGAAATCGATGGGCCCCATAAAAAAATAACAATGCAAAAATGCCAACCAAGGTAGAGCGTGTGTGGGCAATGTTTTTCATGCTAAGGTAGAAGTCTCACACATTGTCTTCAACTTGGAGAAGCATAATGTGACCAAGGTAGAGCCAAGGTGGGCAATGTTTTTCATGCTTAGGTAGAAGCCCCACCTTGGCTTCAACCTAGAAACATCTTAAAAAACAAAAGGCAATAAGTGGGCTTGGAAAAATGATGCATTGAAAACAAAGGTGCAACACACCCTCTACAAAGGCACCCATAAATGAGACACTATGATCCCTTGTATGTCATGAACCCCATGGCCAAAAGTCTTGCCATGATCCACCTCATCTTCTACACATGGTTTAGAGGGGGGTCCACCTGGGAAACACTCCTTGACTTGGGGGATGATTCACCCAATAGGTCACTTTGTCAACCCTCCCATACCTAAACTTGACAAGTTGCATAGGTTCTTTGAGCACTTGTTTAATTTGATGAGGTGGCTTTTGATGCACATGCTTAGGTGAATCTTTTATTGATTTGATTTACTTATCATGATATGTTTGACTTGAGATCCTTGGAGGGTGTATTCATAGTCTTTGCAGGATCTTGCTTGGTGGAAAGTTTTGGAGGAACAAGCCTAGCTTGGGCTTCCTTGGGGCATGAAGCCTACAAGGTGGATACCATGGCCTGCACACCGGATGATTATGACAGCCTTTGAAGGCTTGAAAAACACCTTGGATAACCTGACCTAGCCCCTACAAACCCAATGTTTGGCCTTTGGAGGTCAAAACGTCACATTTAGAGGGCTTGATGTCACCCTAGGGCTAGGGTTTGGAGTGGTGGTGTGGTTGACTTGACACTTGGCACCTCTTGATGGAGAGAGGCTTTGGCTTGATGGAGGAGACCCTAGCGCATGAAAGGGAAGTCTTTGGAGGCCCAATGTTTCACCTCTAAGCTCCAGCGACTTGCTAGAAGTGCCAAAACGTCACCCTAGAGAGTGTTGACGTCATCTTTAGGGTTTTCTTATTTGCATTTTTTAAGTTAAATTGGATTTAATATTGTAAAGGGGTAAAATAAAGGGAAATATCTCCCTTATTTTGTGGTTTACCCTAACCTAAGTGGACAAACACTTTTTAGAGGATTTGTATAAATAAGAATCATTTCTATTTCATTTTCATCATAGCTCTCCCATTTGGAGAAGACTACTTGGCTGAAATTTGCTCCCCTCTTGTGCAAATTCATTCTCTCTCTCTCTTGTGATATGGTTTAGCTCTTGTCATATGGAATGAAGTGGTGCGCTATCTCTTGGAAGCTCTTTCTCTTGCTTTGATGGTGAAAATACTTGGTAACTATGGTTTGTTTTGGCATTTTTTGGAATTGGAAAGGAAAATCTGCACTTTGTTAGGTTTCTTTCTTGTTCCATGGTTGTTATTGGCTAGATCCTTGGAGGAGTATAAGTGTTTACAACCTCCACCAAGTTTTATCATTATTGTTTGTTGAAAAAGCTATTGCAAAGGTTGTTAGGAGGAGTAAAACGGTTTACACCCTCCTAGACTTTACCTTGTTAGGGTTGCTATCCCAAGGAAGTAAAAGGGCTTACACCCCTTGAGATTTAGTAGACCTAACTTAATACAAGAAGACTCCATAACCCATTTGGCAAGGCAGCAATCTTTTTATTGCATTGGAGAAATAAATTACTTGCACCGGTAAACGTAATTTAGAGAGATATTGATCTTGTTCAAGTTTGATTCTTTTCTTAGTGTTATAAGCTTGCTTATGCCCTTAAGGGCATCCTCTTTAGGCCAAGAATTTTGCTGTTGTTATAAACTTTAAGCTATAGCCATTAGGGCTGCACAAAACTCTCTTTTATTTGTTGCACACTTACCAACCGCTGAAATTTACTTGTAAACGTCTATTATTGTTCTACTGCTCATTGTCTATCTTTTTTACGGATTACTTGTTAATTTTTGTGGTTGGATTTTGCTGCTGTAGCAATTGTTTGCTATAGCCACTTGGCTGTTATAATAACTTGCTGATAACATCTAATAAACAGCCATAATCACCATCAAAATCTCACTTTAATCATTGGAAGTTAGACTAGTCTTTGCTAGCTTTATTTCTGATGTACTAGATTTTGGATGGTTAAATTTGCAGGCATTGTCATTTTATGTTGCTGATATATATCTCTATAACTGCTCCAAATTTGGGACAGCAAGGTTTATTGCTTGTTCCCCTTGGTTTAAAGGCTTATATATCCATTATTTGTCTTGTTTCGGGCAGGGCTAACAATGTTTTGCAGGTATCTATCACTCAGAAACCATGTGTCCTTCTACAAGACTCATTTTCAAGCCTTCCATCATCTCTATCATTAACCTATAGGGGTTTCACTTATCATCTCTCCATCCTCCGTCTCAACCCCCCCGAGGGTCACGCAAGATTCCCCCCTTGTGTAGGATTTTTCCTTCACTAAAGCGAGGGGAGGGTTTATGTAAGGTGACAGTGGGTAGACTCTCCCACAGTTATCGCCATCTCGTGGATTGGGTCGGGCTTTACCCAACCTACAGTTTGTGCAATAACAGTACTCATTAAGTCTGTCCTCTCCTCTCTAACTATCTTTCAATGTGCAACTCTTTTGGCGCCTGAGGGGGTTCTTGAGCAGACAAGCAGAAACATCATGTGTTTTTTATGAGAAGGGGACAAATCCAACAAAAAAATTCCATCTCATCAACTAGCCCACAGTCTGCCAAACAATGGACAAAGGGGGTTTAGCAATCAAAGATCCTTCTCTCGTGAATATCGCCCTATGTGCAAAAATAGCTTGGAGGTTAGTAACAAGAAATTCTGATTGGTAGAAATGCACCCTTCTCTCCAGATATTTCAACAAATTCAGGCTCTGATGTCTAGATGGCCCTCTCTTGAATGTTAAAGGATCACCAGTATGGAAACTTATAAAAGTGGCCACCCCTTTAATTCAGTCTCAGCTCTCTTGGCTTCCAAGGAATAGGGCTTCTATTGGCCTATGGACAGATAACAGCATGGGGAACCCAACCTTGGGAGATATTGAAGACTTGCAACTTCTCAAGGAATGGAGCATTAGAAATGGAATCACCAAGTTAGCACCTTTCCACCTGGGAAAACAATGGTAAGTGGTCAGGATGGAAGCAGATCTCTCCTCCAAAACATCTGGACCCCCTAGTTTCCAAGCTTTTCGGTCTTCTAGCAGCCTGCGCCCCTATTGACTCTCAGTTGAATGATGAAGAATGTTGGGGTGCTTCTCCTTCTTTGGTCAAAAGAGGTTTCCAACACCTTTTATGAGACATCTCGGGACCCCCTCGATCTAAGTTATGGGCTCTCATTTGGCAAGGTGATTCCCTCCCCAAGATTAACGCTTTTTGCTAGATCATGGTCCACTGTAAGCTCCTTACAGCTAAAAATCTACAGAAAAAAGGTATAGTAAGGCCTTCCAAGTGTGTCCTTTGTAAATCTGTGAATGAGATAACAAATCATCTTTTCTTTGAATGTGGATTCTCAAAGCAAGTCTAGGATTTACTATATAGATATTTGCAAGACCGATACTCCCCCCCTGCCAATTCGAATGACGTGTTCCTATTTTAGAAGAGAAGATACTCTAGAAGTTTTTCCAAAAAGTCTATATTGATGCGTCTTTGGAAGGCAGCACCTAAATATATTTGCTGGGAAATTTGGTTGCCAAGAAACAAAGCTATCTTTTAGGATAAATATCTACCAGCCTCGAGAGTTCTCTCTTTGGCCTATAGTCTGCTTTTTGAAGTCATCCGTGCCAAAGACCGTAAGCCAAACTCTTTAGTTGATCTTGACTCTGCTGAGAAAGAATGGTTTAACAGTATTCTTAGTCAGAGATACTTCAAGATTCTAGTTCCCTTGGCAGTTCCATCTCCTTCTCTTCAATGGCAACTGAGATTCGAAGATTAGGACTTTGCAAGATGGTGCCAACAACAGGGCAAAGCAATTTTCTTTTTCGACAGGGCTTCAGAGGGAAATCCAAGGGTGGAAGGTGCAGGGGGGAGTGTCATATATGACCGCGATGGAAATCAGATCATGCACTTCACTTAGGGTCTCTGATTTACTTCAAACAACCAAGCAGAAGCCTTAGCTGTATACATGGGGATCACTCTCATCGGAGCATATACAAACCTGGGAATGTCATAAGGGATTCAGAACTGATCATCAAGGGCCTTCGTCGGCTTAGCAAAAGATCTCACCCAAACCTCCAACACATATATCAAAGAATTGAAACTACGGAGATAAACTTTCCTTCAGTTGAATATTTCCATGTTTTCTACATGGCGAATGGCGAGGTTGGTTCTCTAGCAAAAGAAGCATGAAAAATGGATCAATGTTCCCTAGGATCATATCCACACACTTCCTACCTTAGTCTCATGGGTGATCAAATAAGGTATATGGTTGGGCAAAAAAGGTTTGTGGTTGATATGACCCTCAACCATCTCATCATTGGTAACATGCATCTGGCTAAACATCACGAACCCACCTCACCTCTCCCACAGATGCCGCAAAGCACTTAGCACATGCTCCATCTCTACTTCATGCCAAGCTTTATTTCTCTCTCGTCTTTTCCACTACTCGCATATGGGATTTTGTTGGTGTCTATCATCATCCTACGTAGTCGGAGTTTGCTTTGTTGAGTGTGCTTCTGGATGGGGTTTCGAATGTGGAATTTGTGTCTGGCTTAGCGGCTAGATCCGTCATCAATTAAGTACATCTGCTCTGTAATCGTGTGTGCACACATGGGCCCTACGGTGAATTGATTGCATAGTGCTCCAGCACAGCTTTGAGCGTTTTATGGTGAATTGGCCCCCAGAATTCTTAGGAATCTGCAGTGCAGTCGACTCCCTTCTTGGCATTCTCAATACCTGCTTGCATTCCCTCGTTGTTCTTGTCTTCGTCGCTATTTAGGCTCTCCCAGTATTAATCCCTCCATGTGGCAACATAGCCAACCTTTATGCCACTGTTCAAATTGTGAATCGGAAGGCATGAAAGGAAAATTGAAGCTCCAACAACAGGAAATGGAAACCCTCCATGAATCCAATGCTCAGCTGGAAAAACCGCTTCAAGATAACGAAACGAAAAGGGACAAGGAGATTGTTATTGTTCTGAGAAAAGTTAATCGCCACTCTGAGCAAATCCGTGCGCTCAGTCAGGAAATTTGAGAAGGGAAACTTGGTCATACCCAAATGTCAAACAATGGTGCCTTCCATGGGATCGCAGGCCTCTTGTGAAGTCCACCAGATTGTGGGTCATCAGCCAGAATGCAGCAAGCAAGAGGAACCTCAGACAAAGGTGGATACAGCTCCGAAATTAAACTAAACTTAGTCATATGCAGTGTAAAATTGTCTTTTTGTTAAACTCTTATGTTTGGGTTTACTGATGGAAGCTTGGGAATTTTTTGTATATGAAGTAACAATCATAGATATAAGGTTGTATTTTCCCTTTTTTTGTTGAAGATTACTAAGTATCTAGGGAACTCTCTATAAATCTCGGTTGTTTCAACGCTGTTGCACCTCATATTTTATAATTCAAAACTAATTGTTTTGTTAAAATAAAAATATATGCATTGGTTATTCATTGATAATATCATATTGTGTTATTGTAAGTACCTTCCTTTAAGCTCAGTTATGTGACTCAACCCTATCTAGACTTTCCTCATTTAGTGATCTAGCTCATTTTATACTGTGGTATCATGTTATGCAGAAAAGAGTCTAGGAGTCCAAAGCCGTATGTCTTGAGCATTTGAAAGACAAGGTTTCCACTCTTGCAACTTCAGCAATCTAAGAGCCACGAAGTCTATGCGCGTTTAAAGACCTAGGGATTGTTGCAAACAGAGACACATCGAGGGATAACCGGCATGTCTTTTCAAACTCTAGAAGATATGATTGGTGTTATCTTAGCTGAAAAAAGAGAACCATTGCAAGAGGCAAAAAGTGATCCTCAACTTGAGATGGCATTATACTCAAGAAACAATTGTAGCAAATCAACTAAAGACAAGGCGGAGATGGAATGTTACTATTACAAGAAAGTGTCACATAGCTTGGAACTGTAGATTTCGAGCCAATGGCGTTCTAAAGGGAAAAGTCAAAGACAGATCACATGTAGCTAATGCAACCATTGTAGAGGATGTTGATAGTGATGATGATCTTACTAAAGAAAGGGCACTCTATGCATTTTAAGAATGCCTGCACTTAGAATATGGGAAGGGATCTAGTGTAGGTACAAGTCAACATGGCTGGTTGCCCAAATAGTTCGGGAGTTTGTGGATCTTGAGAACTATCCCTCATAGGGTATTGAGACATGCATGTGGATTGTTGTCCAATAATAAGGTTATGAGACACGCATATGGATTGCAGTCCAGTAATTTAATTCGGGAGATCCGTAATTCATCAAGAGGTCGAGAAGGTGGAATCCAAGAACTAGAGAATTCAACTTGGGAGATACACCTTTACGAAGGTCACGAGGCAGCTTGATGGAGCTCTACCTAGTCAAGGAACTGTTTTCCAAAGAAGAAGCTTCTGAAGAAAGTTTGGTTCTAATTACTTCTGTTGTTTTTGTGTTCTGTCAGTACGTGTTTGCCTTCAATTAGTATGTTTTTCTTTCAATATCGTAAGCCTTAAGAAGGGGTGTCAATATATAAGGCTTACTATGTAATAAAGTCACTTTATGACTTTAGAATATGTTAATGTTCACTTTTTGTGTAAAGCAGTCTATCCCACATTCATGAGTGGAAATGATTTACTTAGTGAACCATGATATATAAGGAGGTAAACTCCTTTGTAATAGATGCACTGATTATTTATTGATAATATCATATTGTGTTATTGTGACTATCTTCCTTTGAGCTTAGTTATGTGACTCAACCCTATCTAGGCTTTCCTCATTTAGTGATCTAGCTCACTTTATAATACATGACATGTCTAACATATACCATTATAATCTGTGTTGATGATGATGAGATGGGATTTGGTCTTGATAGAAGAATTAGGTTGACTCCAAAAACAAAGGACATTCCTCCAATAATGGATGTTGGATTTAAATTTAGTCAGTCCTCCTAGTAAACTTCCTAGACCCTTTAAGGTATAACCACGTCATCTCTAGACCTATTATACGTTCAACTACCTTCCTACCAACCTACTCAGAGATAAATAGAGAAAATATGGTTCCATTTGCATGTTAGGGTCCAACCTCGCTGCCTTTAATGGAGGGGGGTTATGATGGAGAGAGAGTCAAGCACTGCCAGTACCTATTGGCTAGTACTCAACCAAAAGTATGGTTAGTTTCTTTATTCATGCACATCATTAACCAACTAAAATGAATGGTTTAGTTTTATCCAAAGACAAGTGGAGGTCTACTTTTCATGATTATACCCCAGCACATACACTTATATCAACAAATGTAGATTGTTTAATATCACTAAGTGAAGCAATCAAATGCTCAAACAACTTATGGAAAAAACACAGATTTGTTCAGATTTATTAAATATGTTTTTTTCAAGTATCAATAATTTCATGGAATATCAAACCAATGCCTTCCATGTTACAATAGAAACCTTCATACCACGGAATGTGTTATGAGACAAAACTTGGAATATGATTTTTTTTCTTCTTGAAAATCTGAAAACTGATAGGTGCTAACAGCAGCAAACAACAGAAACAAAACATAGTAATAATCATAAAAAGCAACAACGGATTCAACACTAACAACAGAAATGCTAGCAAGTTTCTAGCTGTAGATTTAATAGCAGATTCTATAGCATTAACAGAAGAAGAAAAACCAATAGTAGCTACTAGTAACAACACCTACATGCTCGAAATACTCACCACATAAAGTCTGAAGCTTTCTCAGAAGGTATGGATCTTAACTCAGGCCAAATCAAAGGTAATACATGTTAGCTTTTTAGCTCAGGAGGTACTCCGCATGTGTATCTTGTATGCGGAAGTTACTTTGTACCTACACTACTAGACACTCGACTTTGTAATGGGTTTTTATAAAGTTGTAATAAAGTGGTTCTTTTATGTAAGTGACTTTTTAATTCAGTGTACCTTCTAATATTAAAATGACTTTATTTCATAAAGTGCACTTATAGTATAAAGTGAAATTGTACTTTAATATTTTAAGTGATTTATTTTGGAGGGAATGAATCATGTCCCTTGGTCATGTAAAGGCGAGATTAGATCTTGGCCTTTGGATTTAGGGATGGGGAAGGTGAAAAGACACTTGGAAGGTGAAAGGTCACTTTCGGATTATAAGAGAATGCATTGGGTAGTGTTCAAGACATTAAGAAGGAGAATGAGAGAAATTTTCAAGTAAACTTGAGAGAGGGAAATCAGGGCAGCAAAGAGGGCACATTTCCCAAGAGATTTTGGGCACAAATCCCAAGGAAATATTTTTGTTTGAGTGCTGAGTGAATTTTTTACTGTTGGAGGCCGTACTGTACGGATCCGTACAGTCCATACAGCAAGGGGAAGAGGGCATGGAAATCGAGGCAAGCTGGGCATATTTTTCAAGGCTGTTTAAAGGGTTTTTCTTGTTGCTACTGGGCCTTACAGAACAGTCCGTACAGCAAACTGTGTGCACAGATTTCAAGGTGCATATTTTCTGGGTGGGCCATACAGCAGTACAGACTTGGCACGGATTTCGAGGCACAATTTGTGGGGACTGTTTTAGTGTGCTGTAAGTGGATTTCTCTCGCTGGAATATGTATTGTTGCTGCCAATATGTATTTTTCCTGAAGCTGAATAATAAATCTCTCTCTCTCTCTCACATTGGGTTTCCCCACATTGGGGTTTTCCCTGGCATTTGCCTAAATTTCTGAGTATTTCTGGGTTGAATGGTTGTTGTTCATTGTGTTTATTCCGCTACAAAATTACTTAGCAATGTGTATTTCTGCATATGGTAATTTCTGAATGTGGGTGTGTACATTTTAGAGTTCATAGATGACAGTTATCTCTAGGTTGCTAAGTGTATGACTGAAATTAGTATTTGCTGATTTTGTCATTAAATTTCTACATGGTATGAGAGCTTGGGCTCTGAGTGACAGTGAGCGGTGAGATTTTTGGGCAAGGGTTGAAGGGGGAAATCTGTTGTTTGTTTTCCTTTGAACAGTGACAGGGAATATGGCTGCATGCATTAGATTTGAGGATCGGTTGGATGCCATTTCCAACTATTTGCAGTGGAAGGTCAGAGTCAGTTGTTCTCAAGGAGAACAAGATTTGGAACTATGTCAGTTCTGTTGTTGTGGCTCCCACAGCAGATCCTGTTGCTTTGAATTTGCAAGAGGTCAAGGAGGCCAAAGCTCAGAGGATTATTCTGGATGGAGTGAAGGACCATTTTATCACACACTTGGCTGAGAAGAAGACAGCCCAAGAGATGTGGGATGCACTTAAGAACTTATTTGAGGCAAAGAATGAAAACCGGAAGATGGCCTTGAAGGATAAGTTGCATGATACCAAGATGGGTAAGGGGGAGAGTGTGTCTTCTTATCTTACCCGGGTAGCTCAAGTGAAAGATGAGTTGGTTGCAGTTGGGGAGGTCATATTGGATTCACAGTTGGTGAGAATAGCCTTGAAAGGCTTCACCAAGGAATGGGAAGTCTTGGTGAAGTGTGTGGTGGGTCGTGAGCATATTCCAGATTGGAGCAGACTGTGGGACGATTTCACTCGGGAAGAGATCCAGGAAGGATCTCAGAGCAGTGGACAAAAGGAAGACAGAACTGAGGAGAATGTTGCTCTTGCTGCAAAGAGCAAGAAGAAAGGAAGTTTCGGGAGGGACTTGAGTAAAGCCAAATGTTATTGTTGTAACCAGTTGGGCACCTTGCTTCTCATTGTCCTAAGAGGAAGTGTAATACCCTTGTTTCCCCAGTTTGTAAATATAACTATAACTGGCCAAGAGACTATGCCGGACTAAAAATGTGTGAATGTTTGATTTAATGAACCCTTGTATAAAAGGGTCAATGTATGAATTTTTGTTATTAATAGAATTTGAATATGTGTTGCACAACTGCTGAAAGGGGGAAATTTTGCCAAGATAGACCATGGATGCTCTGAGAGAGATGGTGAAGGGAAACCAAGTATGGTTGAGATGACCCTCACCAGACCAGTACCTACTTGGTGTAATTGCTCAACAGTCCTCTGACCCAGAAACGAATCACCAATCAGACTGGTAGTTGGAAGGCCATCCCCAAGAGTTAATGAAGAGATGGTGCAGGGTACTCATTTGTCGGGCTTCCGGGCCTGACCACGAATTGGGATTCGGACCCACGCAACCTTGCTGAGGAAGGCAAGAAAGGAGGTAATTCGGGGATAGAGAGATCTGCGAGAGAGCAGAGTAGAGAAAACACTCTCCCGAGACAAGAAGGAGAGCATACTTCAGTTCTGGAGTTGAAAGAAAAGTTGAGAAGAAAGCTTGTTTTGGCTATAAGAAGCCTAGGGCAGGGTTTCGCTACAAGCTGATAAACGAGGCTGGCGAGTGACTGAGGAAGTACACATGCAGACCTCCTTGCTCGAGGGTGGCCAATGGTAAATCCAGTAGGAGTGGTTGTGCCTATGGTTGGGAGGAAACAGGGACCCCTTTCAGCAGTTGCTTCACATTTTCCAGTTTTGATAAGTATTTTCATAGGTTGTGTATAATATTGGATGTGATGATGAAATGTCTGTGTTTATGATTCAATCTTTCAGTATTTGGCAGTTATTAGAAGAGCTCTGTGATTTCTGTAAATTGTTATATCTATATGATCTTTCAATTTATCTCAGTTTTGCTGCTAGATAGTTATGAGATGTGAATCTGCACGAGGGTCGGGGTAGGATTCACTGAAATGTCTAAGTCCTGCCAATCCCTTGAAGTTTACCTTAGCAGGAGTGTCAGAGTTCGAATTCTGTGGGAGAAGGTCGTTTGTCCTTTAGATCATTCACCCATCTGATCGAGGGCTCGTGCCCATGCCCTTAACCTCTTTGCGCAAAGAGGATATTGCGTTTAGCCCATAAGATTTTCCAAGAGACCCATGTGACCAAGGTCTGGGAATGCAGGGCTAGTCCGAAAGGAGCTAACCCTTCGAGACTTCGGAACTTACATCCCCACAATCCTCAGAAATAGCCGAAGGCCGAAATCGTGAATTGACGAGGACCGTCGATCTAGAGATCCAGTGTAGACCTCTACCAACCGTTAGATTGGAGGTAGGAAGGGAAGCGTTAAGCGCTTCAACGATGTCTTACTTCGAGAGAATAGGAGCGGTCTAGTGCCGAAACACCCGAACATTGGAGTCGCGGAGTTAATCCTAACCGTTGAAACTGGAGGGACACATGTCCACAGATCCACGGTTATCCGGGAGTCCGAGTATTCGACGAATTAAGACACGCGAGTTTCCCTCGAAGCTCTATGAGCCGGAGTAAATCCTGGTCGTAGATGCTAGGTACACGTGGCGACAGATCTGGCGTGGCCCGGAGGGAAAGCCAGGAGACACAAAGAACGCCCGAATGTCTAGTTGTCAAAGTGACGTGGACCATCGATCCTCGGGTCCTTTCGGATCCTTCCAAGTCGTCGATCTAAGGGCTTGACTACCCAACTAACCGGGAATGCGTCGTGGAGCGACAGGCGGCCCCTACTCTTTCCCTGTCAAGTGTTGACCGTTGAACTAGGATCGTAGGATGAGGGGGTACGTGGCAAGCGATCTCGTAGTCCGGAGATTCCGTACTCCGGAGCAACCCGGCCAAGAGTTTACGAAGTATGAAATCGCTGAAGTCGCGAGTACCAAAGTGGATCTCAACCGTTGGTCGAAGAGGACACGTGATGCCATCCGAGAGTCCGAGGACTTAGCCCTTCGAGGAATTTACGTCGAGAAGAGACCGTAAGCCCCAAAGCCCGGAGCCGCGAAGTAACAAGGACCGTGGATCTACGGATCTACGTGGATAAATCTCAACCGTGTGGTGGGGGTGACGTGGCCTACTAGCGTCATCCCAGGTGATGTGGACCCGCAACCAAGGTGCCACGTGTCACCCAGAATTGGCCGATTCAGCCATCCCTTGTACCTATTAGAGCAGGACACATGTCACCCCCTAAGGAGGACATGTGTCACCGCTTGACCCTTGTCGTGTGTCAACTGTTGAATCGTGCCCGCCTGGCCAACAGGGTTGGTGACGTGTCCGAGGCTCTAAAAGTCTGGGTAGTTTCAGGGGTTCAGAAGATTCGAACGTAGTATGATAAAGAATGAGTCAACGAGAATCGTCGATCGCCGGAGATCGAAAGTCCAATGACGATCACCGATCGTCGATGGCTGAAAGTCCGAAGACGATAGTCGATCACCGAAACGCCAAAATGCTAAGTCACCTGACACGGGGACACGGGTCACGGAAATACGAGTATCCGACACGGGCACGACGACCCCCGGAAATAGGACACGGAGGACACGTTANAATTATGAATTACACATGAAAAAATGAAATAATTAAACTGTAAATAGTGACATGATGATGATACAAATTCAATCATACAACTAGTGCTAACTTAGTAACTACTAAGTTACTAAGTTACTAACATAAATGATGACATTGCCAACTCAACACTGTTGTCCAAACCCATATCATCAAGAAACACATCCCACATCTTTGTCTTTCCCTTCAACCACTCTTCTCTCTGCCCAGTGCCTGCAAATAAGACAGAGGTCGATGTGTAGATACACCACTAAGTCACTTGACACGATGACAAAGAGAAGAGTTTATACTTGAGTGAAGGGTACATTTTCACTGGGGTCATGACAAAAGAGTTCAACAATCAATGCCACCAACATCGAGGTACATAAAGGGTATGGTGCCCTTGATTAAATCCCAGTTTCATACCCTCTTACATGATAGAATCCAGTGGCAACATTGCAATCCTGCCAATCTTGAAATCCTGAAAACCGTTGAGTCTGTTGAATTTTGAATGGGACCTAAAATTCTACTCTCCATATGAAGTCCAATGAGGTTGGAACCACTCTCAAACATCCTAAAACAATTAATGGTAATGTTAAAAATTTAAGTAAAAGTATTCTCCTTTATCTTTCATTTTCATCCTTTTACTTTAAGAATTTAATATTACCATTAATTATTAGGGCGGGTAAAATGGAGGGGGTGGGGACCTCTTTAAATAGAATTAGTAAGGCAAAATAACCCTTAGTTTCACACTAAAACACCTCACAGCTGCAACTTGTATGAGAAAACATGAGTCGGGGTCCTTTTCTGAGAAGGACACGTATCCTATTTTCAAGACACGTGTGTCCTGTGAACATGACACGTTCTAAACGAGTATCCGACACATAGGATTCGTGACACGAGGGGGGGGTTTGGACGTGTCAGGTGACTTAGCCGAAATGTAATACGAAGACCGTCGTTTGCCAACGGTCGAACGCTGAAGGGCTAGGGGCACGTGGCGATATTTTGGGACTTCGGGGATTTGGAAAAAGGTGTGTTACGCGTAGATCGTCGAAGCCCCCTCCTTAACCGTAGGATCTCGACAGAGGACGTGGACCGTCAATCTCCTCCGTTCTTCGGCAATCTGAGAATTTGACAATACTTTTGGAACTCCCGAAGTCCGGGAACTTCCAAAGTGTCGAAACCCTTGCTAACGCAAGCTCTTAGCTCCCGGTTTTCAGCCCGAAGTCACGAGGAGGATCCCATTAGCTGGTTTAAGCTCACTATGAGAGATGTAAGTTTCAGGGAAGCTGATTAAGAGAGTTTTGCTTAAGTAAGGGACCGAAAATGAACCAGGGAAAGCGAAAATTTGATGCCCCATCCCTAGAAAAGGGTATTTTCGGGGTTGGGTGTGTTACAGGAAGAAGAAGGAGAAGGAACAATAGGGGCCTGAGATAGCTGCTACAGCAACCATGGAAGACTTGGAAGCTTTTATTTGGTTACTCTAGTATCTAGTGTCGGTAGTGGAGGATTTGGGGGTAATTTGAGATGGATTGTTGACAGTGGAGCCTCTTGTCACATGACGGGAATCTGGCGTGTATTCCTTATTATCACCGAGGCAGGTCATGACGGACTGGTGGAGAGTAAAGGTGGTATGGCACAAGTTGTACGTGGAGTTGGAAGGGTTAGATTCCGACTCGAGTATGGAGGATCCCTGGAGCTTGATGGAGTTCTCTTTGTTCCAAGGTTGAGGGTTAACTTGCTCTCAGTCTCAGCCATGGAGGATGATGGATATTGTACATTGTTCAAAACGGGACATGTATTTATCTACAGGGAGGGAGTGGACCCGGTGGAACCACAGTTGATTGGTGATTGGGTGGACAGGTTGTATATGTTGCGAGGACAACCTTCTGGATATAATTCAGCGTCGGATGAGGAGCAGGACACTCATGAGACTGCGATGAGCCAAAGGATTCAGTCTTGCATTCCGAAAGAAGAGAGGGAGTCTCTTCTGAGCACCGACAGGAGGCTCAGCTGGTGTGATCGAACCGATGCTCAGCGTGGAGTGGATTCTCCTAGGAGCTCAGGGTTCAGAGTGGCTGTCAAGAGAAAATCTTCTAGTTCAAGCTATGTGCAGGTGTTGAGGATAGCTCCAAGTTCAGAGAGAGCTCCTACTGAGCACAAAGTGATGGGACCAGATGATGGTGATGGAAAAAAGTACATCCCTCGCTAAGAGGGAGTGTTAGCTTCTTAGCTCGGGAGGTACTCTGCATGTGTGTCTTGTATGCGAAAGTTACTTTGTACCTACACTACTAGACACTTGACTTTGTAATGGGTTTTTATAAAGTTGTAATAAAGTGGTTCTTTTATGTAAGTGACTTTTTAATGAAGTGTACCTTCTAATACTAAAGTGACTTTATTTCATAAAGTGCACTTATGTTATAAAGTGAAATTGTACTTTAATAGTTTAAGTGATTTATTTTGGAGGGAATGAATTATGTCCCTTGATCATGTAAAGGAAAGATTAGATCTTGGCCTTTGGATTTAGGGATGGGGAAGGTGAAAAGACACTTGGAAGGTGAAATGTCACTTTCGGATTATGCACTGGGTAGTGTTCAAGACATTGAGAAGGAGATTGAGAGAGATTTTCGAGTAAGCTTGAGAGAGGGAAAATAGGGCAACAAAGAGGGCACATTTCCCAAGAGATTTTGGGCACAAATCCTAAGGAAACATTTATGTTTGAGTGCTAAGTGATTTTTTTAATGTTGGAGGCAGTACTGAACGGGTCCGTACAGCAAGGGGAAGACGGCACGAAAATCGAGGCAAGTTGGGCACGTTTTTTGAGGTTGTTTAGAGGGTTTTTCTTGCTACTACTGGGCCGTACAACACAGTCCGTATAGCAGACTGTGAACGGATTTCAAGGTGCAGATTTTCTGCGTGGGCCGTACAGCAATACAAACTTGGCACAAATTTTGAGGCACAATTTGTGGCGACTGTTTTAGTGTGATGTAAGTGGATTTCTCTTGTTGGAATATGTACTGTTGTTGTTGATATGTATTTTTCCTGAAGCTAAATAATAGATCTCTCTCTCTCTCATTGGGTTTCCCCGCATTGGGGTTTTCCGTGGCATTTGCCTAAAATTCTGAGTATTTCTGGGTTGAATGGTTGCTATTCATTGTGTTTATTACGTTGCAAAATTACTTAGCAATGTGTATTTTTGCATATGGTAATTTCTGAATGTGGGTGTGTACATTTTAGAGTTCATAGATGACAATTATCTCTAGGTTGCTAAGTGTATGACTTAAATTAGTATTTGTTGATTTTGTCATTAAATTTCTACAATATGGGCATTGCTCTTGGCCCAAATAGTCTCTTCCATGTTAAATTTTGAGCTTGATTTTCATATGCAGAATATTTCTTTAAAATCTTCAACACTTTGATTCCATCTTAATATATTTCAACAATATAGAATCATAATTGAATAGCAATAATCATGTAGATATGTAAGCATGCACATCAACAATACATATACCATGGGGAAACCCTGTACAGGGACAAAAACCCCATTAAACAATATTCCTTTATTGCATTAATAATGTAAGATGACTTACAAACATCCACCATGAAAACTCTACTCTTAAAGAACTTGCCAAGTTGACTTTGACCTGACAGACACCTAAGAGACCTTGCTGATATAGAGGTATCTGAGCTGCCTTCAAAGACTGAGATACACTACCTCTTATGAACTGATATATCAGCGCTGATATGGGTTGTTGTTGCTGCCTCTGATTGATTGATACGTGCCTCTATTTAGCACTGGTACAGCTTCCTTTATGGTGTTGATATGTGCCTCTATATAGCGCTTGAATTGTGGCCATTAGTGGACTGATATGCACCTTTGTTTAGCGCTTGTATTGCTATCACTACTGGACTGATATACGCCTTTGTTCAGTGCTTGTATTGTTGTCACTAGTGGAGTGATATACGCCTCTATTCAGTGCTTGTATTGTTGTCACTAGTGGACTGATATATGCCTTTGTTCAGCGCTTGTATTGTCGTCACTAGAGGACTGATATATGCCTTTGTTCAGTTGATCTACAACATTGTTTGTGTTAGAATAATGGATGTGCTCGTTTTAACATTGACAATATCTCTATTGTCACCCAACCATAGGCCGAAGCCACCCTCCGAGCACCTTAACCTTGACAGAGAATCACTCCGGAAGCAAACCCTAGGCTAGATAGCCAAACAAAGGGTATCGCACCTTTCCCCAAGGATAGCGCACCAACAAGAGTTGATCAGATAGTCCAAACCCTAGCCAAGAGATATTCCAAGCCAAAACGTAACTGCTAGCTGCAGCAACTGCACCGCAGCTCACCTAAAACCTGCGCACAAAACTGGGCACTGCAGTGCGCACAAGTTGTTGCTCTGCAATTCTGAGACTGCCTGCCAAAATGAGAATTGGCCTCTTGTATTTATACTAATTCTGGCTAACTGCCTGGGCCGACTTCTCATTTTGGGTATATGTCTGTTCAGTATATATTATTATTTCTGGCTGACTTCTTCTCTTGGAGGGCTAATAACCTAATATAAGTTATCTCCTTGAGCCGACAAGTCTTCTAGGGTTATTAGCCAACTCATTAGGGTTTCTTCTTGCTTCCCGAGGTATTCTATCCTCGTCAAGTTTACACGTGGAGGTAAATACCTCCCGCAGCTACGATAATATCAACACTCCCTCCTAGCTAGGGAGGTATTACAGGTAATGGTCTTGAGCACAAAAACATACAATTCACCCAGTAGCAGCAACATAGTTGTATAGACTAGATCATGACTAGATCATGAGCACCATCATCATCATCAGTGTCATCAGCTGCATCATCTCTCGAAACCATATTCTATCTGAGTAATCAGACATGATGCTCACTCCATAGAGTTATACAAGAGCCATTCTTCTAATCTAGAAGAGTAAATGCTCTGAACCATTTTCTGTCTGGGAAATCTTTGTCCTTTGATTATCCATCTAACTGATAATCATTTCCAATACTGTTGATAGTCTTCAAGGCAATCGAAACAAAATAGAACATAACCGTGTCTATCCATAGTAGTACATAACTACAATCCAGTGGTACACTACCACACCAAGTAACACACAAGTACTTGATCAGCAACGTATAGTCACGAACAGTGGAACACATCCACCACAGTAGTATACATCTACTGTCACACAATCTTCATAACAATCATCTGATATCAACCTGCACAGAAACAATGTTATGATATAAACTGAATCATCTGGGCCAATCTTTCATTCACATCTGTGAGATCTGAAAAAACATATGCCCTCAAAGTAGAACAATGAGATATCTGGACTATTCTTCTTAAGCAAGGAAGAATAATTGTCCTGTCTTCTGAACCTGGACCATTCCCCACCCTGGGCCATTCTTCCTACACTAATCAAAGTGCACCCTGGAGAGAATGTATAAACCCTAGGGAATGCATGTCCCTGATTGCTAAGCCTAGACCATTCCCCACCCTGGGCCATTCCTCCTACACTAATCAAAGTGCACCCTGGAGAGAATGTATAAACCCTAAGGAATGACTGTCTGAACCATTTCCTCTGTTAACCACAAGAGGAAAAGACTGTCCTGTACCAACCTCCAAAACGGACCATTCCTCATGTTAACCACAATGAGAAATCGTTGTCCGACTAGGCGGGCCAGTCTTCTTGAGTAACCCTCAAGAAGAGAGGCTGCCCTAGACCACTCCCCATGTTAACCACAATGGGAAGTCATTGTTTATGATACATCAGCAATCTGGACCATTTCCCATGTTAACCACATTGAAAAATTGTTATCCGTCAGAAATCTCAATCCACTTTTCGAACTAGAAAGGAAACTGCTCATCCTGGACCATTTTTCGAACTAAAAAATGACTGTCCATAAATCAATACATATCAATGCTCCCTCCCAACCTGGGAGTCATCTCTTCCTTTTTCAATAAGGAAATCGTCTCCACGAGCTCCAAATTAAGTATGCAAACTATTTTATCTTGGACAAAAGCTTTACCAAGATGACTGTTTATCTGCTCATCTGTGGAGATATGTATTGGAGAACCTCTTTCTCCTTACTGAACTTCATCACAGATAATGTAATGCTTGATTTCAAATGTACTTCGTTCTGGAGCACTGGTCTTCTTTGAAGGCTTCATGTAGCTATGATCAATAAAATATATCATCGTTGGAAAACTAGAACATATCCATGTGGCACTTCTTCTGTCATCGTGAGATTTGATTTTCTGAGTAATCATCTTGATACAATATCTTGTTATAGGAAATCTTCACCACGCTTCTGCTGTGCACTGGAGGTTCTCCACCAAGCTATTTTCTTCCATCTTCATACAAGGGTCTTTTTCTGGTATGCCTCAAAGTCTTGAGATTGCTCTTCATATGCTCTTTACTCAATTGCTCTGAAGAACATTTTTTTTTTCATTTATCTAATGTAGAACTTCAACTCATGGATATTGACTCATGTAAAGATATGTTTGGTTTACCGAAACGAGTAATCATCATTGTCTTCTCCCTCCATCTGGGAGAACCTTTAGTTCTGGATCTTGCAATGCTTTCATTCATAAGTCTTCCATACATTGTTCTTCATCACAATTTTCAGTTCCTCTGCTTGATTGCTTTTAGTGAGTTCATGTTAGGCTGGTAATCTTGTGATATAATGACTGGTTGTTCTCGCTTCTCTTGTTTCTTGGAATCTTCATGTTCTTCCTCATGTTTTTCCTTTAGCTCTTGGGTCCATGGAGTTTCTTATAGATTCCATGCCCTAAAGATTTCACTTCTTTCTTTTATCATAGGATCACAGATCTGGATGGACAACCAGGGATACTTTAAGGCTTTTCTTCGAAGAGGTCTTCTTCTGCGGTTGAACCGAACACGTACTGTCTTTCATGGCTGCTACCATACTTCATCATTTTAATGGATCATAGGATTAGCTCCCTCCTAATCCTTGCTTCATGTATGAGTGCATATAATCGGCTCCCTCCGTCTAACAGAGTCCATGCTTCCGTCTGCATCCTTATTGTCTTCTGCAATATATAATTGGCTCTCTCTGTCTAACAAAGTCCACGCTTTCGTCTTGTTGTCTTCTACAAAACGTTATAAGTCTTTCTCTAACTTCTTTTTGTCTTTGCTTCTTCTAAGTCTCTTCATGATTGATTCGGCGTATTTCATCCTTTCATGTGTATTATCTTAAGATATCAATCCTTATCTTGTTGTTCTTCCATAGGTATAGTTCTTCTTGGAATACATTATCTTCCAGGAGATAGATATACAAGATATGTACAAAGACAATGCAAACAAGATATGTACAAGAAATAAGAAGAGTATTGTTACCTTCAGAAGACGAAGTCTCTTTCATCCTGCTTAGTCTTCTTTGTAGGTTCCTTTTCTTCAGCAATTGATGCTTCATGTTTCTCCTTCCTTTTCTTTAGCTCGGCCCAATGATTCTTGTAGTGACCATACTTTCGACAGTTGAAGCATTGTATTTCTGAAATGTCTTTCTCTTGATTTGGCTTCCTCCTTGAGCCAAACTTCCTTTTGTTCCTGAAATTCTTGAATCTTACTGTGAAGCCCTGATCATCGTACTTCTTTTGGGGTTTCTCTTTTGCACTGATCCTTGATTCTTTTTTAGCACAGCAAGTCCAAAGTTCTTCAAATGTAGGATACTCCTTTCTTGTGTTCATGCTTGTGGCAAATGCATCCCACGTCTTGGGAAGACCATTGAGTACTATGTTTACCAATTCCTTCTCTGAAATGATCTCTTCAATAGCTTGTAGTTGATCTCTTAACTGGGAGATCCTCACAAAGTATGATGTTATGCTTTCCTCATCATTCATCTTCATGTCACAGAGCTCATTCTTCAGACTCATAACTTGTCCACTGTTTCTGACCGAGAAGAGATTTGTTAGGGCATCGTACATCTTCTTCGATGAGTCAAGATGGGAGATGTAGGGTATCAAGTGGTCTTTTATAGATTCCACTATGATACTCATGGCATGGATGTCACCGTCTTTGAACTTCTCCATAACTGCAACGTTTTGTGGTTCCTTCTCTTTTCCTTCTTCAAACTCTGGTTCCACGATCTTTCCTTTCACGATATCCAGCACTTTATTCTTGGCAAGGATGAGGTCAATCCTTGTCTTCCACGTTCTGAAGTTAGAGGCTCCATCTAACTTGTTCTCTGACTTCATAAAATAAGTCATGGCTGCTTTGACTTGGTCAAACCCTAGATTTAACCACAAACTCAAACTTGACATCTTGGCTTACTGAGAGTACCAGGAGATGCACTAGGCTAAGGGTGCACTGATCTGTCTGAAGATTAGGTCAATCTCTTCACTTAAGGTATCTCAACGAGAGGATTAGGGTTTTTGCAACAGCACCTGCTAGTAACCCTAGCGGCAGTACTTCAACGAGCTTAATATCCTTCTAGCTATGTTTCCTTCCAGCGATTAGACTGAATGAAGGAGGTGTGGGCCCATAACCTGTTAGAATATAATGGATGTGCTCGTTTTACCATTGACAATATCTCTATTGTCACCCAACCATAGGCCGAAGCCACCCTCCGAGCACCTTAACCTTGACAGAGAATCACTCCGGGAGAAAACCCTAGGCTAGATAGCCAAACAAAGGGTAGTGCACCTTTCCCCAAGGATAGCGCACCAACAAGAGCTGATCAGATAGTCCAAACCATAGCCAAGAGATATTCCAAGCCAAAACGTAACTGCTAGCTACAACAGCTGCACCGGCAGCGCTCCTCAAACCTACGCACAAAACTGGGCACTGCAGGGCGCACAAGTTGTTGCTCTGCAATTCTGAGACTGCCTGCCAGAATGAGAACTGGCCTCCTGTATTTATACTAATTTTGGCTAACTGCCTGGGCCGACTTCTCATTCTGGGTATCTGTCCGTTCAGTATATATTATTGTTTCTAGCCGACTTCTTCTCTTGGAGGCTAATAACCTAATATAAGTTATCTCCTTGAGTCGACAAGTCTTCTAGGGTTATTAGCCAACTCATTAGGGTTTCTTCTTACTTCCCGGAGTATTCTATCCTCGTCAGGTTTACACGTGGAGGTAAATACCTCCCGCAACTACCATAATATCAACAGTTTGTTGCCTCTGTATGTTGCCTTTACAACATTGTTTGTTGCCTCTATATGTTGCCTTTACAGCATTGTTTGTTGCCTCTATATGTTGCCTCTATCTCACCGATATGCGCTTCTAGCTTCACCCTTAACCTGCATACGAACTGTGTTGAAGAGAGGGGTCGACCTCTGCTTATAAAGGTATGGAGGAAAAGTGGAGAGGGCTCGAAATAGAGGTGTGAAAGCATGCTTGACTTAACTCAGCATTACACTTTAGTTCGAAAATAGAACTAGACTTGAGACTTCAATTACAACTCAACATTACACTTTAGTTCGAAAATAGAACTAGACTTGAGACTTCAGTTACAACTCAGCATTACACTTTAGTTCGAAAATAGAACTAGACTTGAGACTTCAGTTACAACTTAGCATTACACTTTAGTTCAAAAATAGAACTCGACTCTTTACAAGGCAATTCGAATTTCTCTTCATGGTGGATAATGTTACACATGCCAACACACTAGATCCATACATTTATATCATTTGCAATATTAGGAATATTGTTTGTTTCTAGCTCATAGAAATTTTATATTCAACCTAACTTTTGCTAGATGCCTTGACTTTTGCTCATGGCTCACAAGGCTTGACTAGGCTCACAGGGGTTGTACGTTCCCCTTGACTTTTGCACTAGTCTGTCTATGCTCACAGAGGTTGTACATTCCCCCTGACTTTTGCATTAGACTTACATAGCATCTCGTTCGTCCTGACTTTTGGTTTGACTCACA
>JASDQU010736832.1:142346-191407 GCA_032191745.1 Picea mariana | reverse complement strand
CTCACAAGACTGGTTGATTCTCCAAATCTCCCTGGCTAGCCTCAGGGTGGCCCATATGGCCTCTCATTGGAGAATGACTGTCGATGCTACCAAATTTAACACTCCCTCTCAGCGAGGGAGTCATTCTCAGCCACACCAAGCTTGCCTCTCAGCTGCACAAACTGTCTCGAGGTCAAAGGCTTGGTCAGGATATCAGCTACTTGCTCACTCGTGGCTATGTACTGTAACTTTACAGTTTTTCTCTGGACCAAGTCTCGGATGTAGTGGTACTTCATGTCAATATGTTTTGACCTGTCATGAGATATCGGGTTCTCTGTCAGTCTTATGCAACTTTGATTGTCACAGTGAACCAGTGTCATCTCGAGCTTGTCACCAAGCAACCCAGAAACCATTTTTTCGAGCCATATTGCTTCCTTGCTAGCATCACTTGCTGCAATGTACTCAGCCTCTATTGTACTCTGTGCAATGTATCCCTATTTCCGACTTGACCAAGAGATCATAGCAGATCCTAAACTGAAGTAGTATCCGGAAGTACTCTTCCAATCCACTGGGCTTCCTTCCTAGTCAGCATCTGCATACCCATGCAGAAATAAACCACCACTGGATGTATATCTCAAACCATAAGTAATGGTCCCTCTGAGATATCTCAAGATGTGCTTTGCTGCCACCCAGTGTCTCTGTCTCGATTCAGTCATGAACTGACTCATTGCAATCACTGCAAAGCATATATCTGACCTAGTGTGGATCATGTACATCAATGATCCAATCAGCCGTCAATACATGGTGGGATCCACCAAATCTGAACCTGTATCAGAATCATGCAGCTTCCTCAGGTTGGTAACCATCGGAGTAGACATGGATTTGCAATCCATCATACCAAACCTCTTTAATACATCCACTGTGTATTTTCCTTGTGCCAGAAATATCTCGCCTTATCTTTGCCACACTTCCAATCCTAGGAAGTAATGCATCAAGCCTAAGTCTTTCATCTCAAATTCTGAGGTTAGCTCCCTCTTACACCAGGCTATTAGCCCTTCATCTCTTGTTAGAAAGAGATCATCAACATACATGATTAGTATAACAGGTTGGTTACCTCTTACCTTAAAGTATAGATTTGCATCAGCATCACTTTTCTGATAGCGCAGGCTTTTAATAAAGCCATCAATCATGTCATACCAAACTCTGGGAGCCTGCTTAAGACCATACAAGGCCTTCCTTAGCTTGCATACATGAGTCCCTTTGTTATGTAGTACAAAACCATCTGGTTGTTCCACAGAGACCTCCTTTTCAATCTTTCCATTCAATAATGTTGATTTTACATCCATTTGATGTAGCTTCACACCAAGAACTGAAGTTAATGCAATAATAGTTCGAATGGAGGTATACCTAGCTACAAGGGCAAAAGTCTCTTCGTAGTCGATTCCTTCTTTCTGAGTGAAGCCTCTGGCTACAAATCTTGCTTTGAACTATTCCACACTCCCAACAGCTGCATGTTTGATCTGATAGATCCATTCGGAAGAGACCACTGATTTGTCCTTTGGCCTCGACACAATGTCCCAGACATTGTTCTTTAGAATTGACCTATATTCCTCAAGCATGGCATCCTTCCATACTTGTAATTTATCTGCTTCTTCAAATGAAGAAGGTTCGGCATCATTGATGTTGCTCATCAGTGCAACATAGCCTCCAAACCTATGAGGCCTCTTACTTTCCCTGAAAGTTCCTTTGGGAGCAGCTATCTTTTCTACTTCCTGCATTGTTTCTTTAAGCCACCCTGGCTTCCTTTTGGCTGGGGGTTCTTCGAGAGTTCTTTCTAACTCTTCAGCAAGTTCTAGAGGCTCATCACTTGGCCCTTCATGAGGTTCCTCCCTCTGATCATCTATCTCTTCGTTTTCAGAAGAGTTAAGCTGGTTGAACTGCTTTCGATTCCTGTTGAAGCTCTCTGGATTTCTTGAATGTGGCTTCCTCATGGAAAGTCACATATCTACCTACCTCTATCTTCAAATACTATTGATTCACCTTTCTCCATCTTCAAATACTTAAGCTTGTGCTTAAGTGTCCTCTTCTGACTTGAAGCCTGTTTCTCATACAGATTCACCAAGGTATCCATATAGTCCTTGGCAGTCATTAACAAAGTCATCGCTGGCATTATACTGTCTTTGACTGAGTCAAAGATGATTCGCTTGGCCTTTGCTTGACTCTTCCTGAAGGTTGCTCTTCCTGCATTAGTAGTGGGTTCCTCCACTATTGTGGTCACATACTGCTCAAGATCATGCTCCTGCAAGATATTCGTTATCTGGAGCTTCCACACATTGAAGTTGGCAGCTCCTTCGAGCCTATCCTCGGCCCTGACTGAAATGGAGGATGCCATGGACCTCACACTGGAAACTTAATCAAGCTTGCTTGGATCTGTATGTACCTGCTACTGCACTTCAACAAGCTTAACACACCCTAAGCTCTGATACCATGTTAAATTTTGAGCTTGATTTTCTTATGCGGAATATTTCTTTAAAATCTTCAACATTTTGATTCCAGCTTAATACATTTCAACAATATAGAATCATAATTGAATAGAAATAATCATGTAGATATGTAAGCATGCACATCAACAACACATATACCCTAGGGAAACCCTATACAGGGAGAAAAACCCCAGCAAACGATATTCCTTTATTGCATTAATAATGTAAGATCACTTACAAACATCCACCATGAAAACTCTGCTCTTAAAGAACTTGCCAAGTTGACTATGACCTGAGAGAGACCTAAGAGACCTTGTTGATATAGAGGTATCCGAGTTGCCTTGAAACACTGAGATACACTACCTCTTATGAACGGATATATCAGCTCTGATATGGGTTGTTGTTGTTGCCTCTAATTGACTGATACGTGCCTCTATTTAGCACTGGTACAGTTGCCTTTATGGTGCTGATATGTGCCTCTATATAGCGCTTGAATTGCTACCACTAGTGGACTGATATGCGCCTTTGTTTAGCGCTTGTATTGTTGTCACTAGTGGACTGATATACGCCTTTGTTCAGTGCTTGTATTGTTGTCACTAGTGGAGTGATATACGCCTTTGTTCAACGCTTGTATTGTTGTCACTACTGGACTGATATACACCTATGTACAGCGCTTGTATTGTTGTCACTAGAGGACTGATATGTGGCTTTGTTCAGCTGATCTACAACACTGTTTGTTGCCTCTGTATGTTGCCTTTACAACATTGTTTGTTGCCTCTATATGTTGCCTTTATAGCACTGCTTGTTGCTTCTATATGCTGCCTCTATCTCACTGATATGCGCTTCTAGCTTCACCCTTAACCTGCATACGAACTATGTTGAAGAGAGGGATCGACCTCTGCTTATAAAGGAATGGAGGAGAAGTGGAGAGGGCTCGAAATAGAGGTGTGAAAGCATGCTTGACTTAACTCAGCATTACACTTTAGTTCGAAAATAGAACTAGACTTGAGACTTCAGTTACAGCTCGACTCTTTACAAGGCAATTTGAATTTCTCTTCATGGTGGATAATGTTACACGTGCCAACGCACTAGATCAATACATTTATATCATTTGCAATATTAGGAATATTGTTTGTTTCTAGCTCATAGAAATTTATATTCAACCTAACTTTTGCTAGATGCCTTGACTTTTGCTCATGGCTCACAAGGCTTGACTAGACTCACAGAGATTGTACGTTCCCCCTGACTTTTGCACTAGTCTGTCTATGCTCACAGAGGTTGTACATTCCCCCTGACTTTTGCATTAGACTTACATAGCATCTCGTTCGTCCTGACTTTTGGTTAGACTCACAGAGGTTGTACGTTCCCGCTAGCTTTTGTCAATACCTCACAAGGCTGGTTGATTCTCCAAATCTCCCCGAATAGCCTCAGGGTAGCTCATATGGCCTCTCATTGGAGAATGGTTGTCGATGCTGCCAAATTTAACACTCCCTCTTAGCAAGGGAGTCATTCTCAACCACACCAAGCTTGCCTCTCAGCTACACAAACTGTCTTAAGGTCAAAGGCTTGGTCAAGATATCAGCTACATGCTCACTCGTGGCTATGAATTGTAACTTTACAGTTTTTCTCTGCACCAAGTCTCGGATGTAGTGGTACTTCATGTCAATATGTTTTGACCTGTCAGTTTTATGCAACTTTGATTGTCACAGTGAACCAGCGTCGTCTCGAGCTTGTCACTAGTGGACTGATATACGCCTCTATTCATCGCTTGTATTGCAGTCACTAGAGGACTGATATGTGCCTCTGTTCAGTTGATCTACAACATTGTTTGTTGCCTCTGTATGTTGCCTTTACAACATTGTTTGTTGCCTCTATATGTTGCCTTTACAGCACTGTTTGTTGCCTCTATATGTTGCCTTTACAGCATTGTTTGTTGCCTCTATATGCTGCCTCTATCTCACTGATATGCGCTTCTAGCTTCACCCTTAACCTGCATACGAACTGTGTTGAAGAGAGGGGTCAACCTCTGCTTATAAAGGAATGGAGGAGAAGTGGAGAGGGCTCGAAATAGAGGTGTGAAATCATGCTTGACCTAACTCAGCATTACACTTTAGTTCGAAAATAGAACTAGACTTGAGACTTCAATTACAACTCAGCATTACACTTTAGATCGAAAATAGAACTAGACTTGAGACTTCAGTTACAACTCAGCATTACACTTTTGTTCGAAAATAGAACTAGACTTGAGACTTCAGTTACAACTCGACTCTTTACAAGGCAATTCAAATTTCTCTTCATGGTGGATAATGTTACACGTGCCAACGCACTAGATCAATACATTTATATCATTTGCATTATTAGGAATATCATTTATTTCTAGCTCATAAGAATTTTATATTCAACCTAACTTTTGCTAGATGCCTTGACTTTTGCTCATGGCTCACAAGCCCTGACTAGGCTCACAGAGGTTGTACATTCCCCCTAACTTTTGCACTAGTCTGTCTATGCTCACAGAGGTTGTACGTTCCCCCTGACTTTTGCATTAGACTTACATAACATCTCGTTCGTCCTGACTTTTGGTTTAACTCACAGAGGTTGTACGTTCCCCCTGGCTTTTGTCAATACCTCACAAGACTGGTTGATTCTCCAAATCTCCCTGGCTAACCTCAGGGTGGCCCATATGGCCTCTCATTGGAGAATGACTGTCGATGCTGCCAAATTTAACATTACAAACTACCTACAATAACATACTTCGTGAAAGGCCCCTAAGGCCCCTACTCTAATGCCTAAGAGCCATATTATAGCTAGTGATCTCACTTTTTTATAGAAAAGATGAGTTACAATCCTCGATGAGTGACACCTGAATGGGAGTTACTAAACCCTAAATATAGATGGAGTTACAAAAGATCTCATGTGTGAGAGGAGCATAAAGTGAGCATGCAAAACATGAGCGATAATGTAAGCACTCATAACAGTACCCATCAACATGAGCATGCATTAGTAACTCTTTATGCTAAGAAAAAAAGATTCTCCCAAGTGATATTATGATTTTCACAAAGAGGCCAATTTATAGACATCTTAACAGAATGGAAAAGCAAGCGATAATACATAAGGACAATCCACTATTACATCTACATCAACATGAAAATTTCCCACCGTACCAATATCAAAGATTATATGCTACATGGCCTTTACAACTATCTCAGACCTACTAGAGTCCAATGGGGTAATCCCTTCATTCCTAGACATGTCACATCAATACGAGAATTACACAATAAGGCTAGCACAAAAACAGAATTTTATGATACCATTTTCTAGATTGAAAATTAAGTAGTCTAAGACACATTTCTGTATAAGTGGGTTTTGGGTGTAGGTTAAGACCCCATCCCTAGGCTAGTTGTGTAGCTAATAGAAGATGATATCACATGTTTCTACGATGGGCATAAAACAATTTAGGGATGGAGCAAGATCCAGTCCCATGCTTGTTTAAGATTTACAACTATTTAAGTTTCTATGCTACCTCAGCTTAACAATTGGTTAAGATTTGCCCATGAAATCGATGTGGTAATCCCTACATTCCTAAACATCAATGGAGTAATCGTCACATTCCTAAGCATTGATACAAGAATTACACAAGAAAGCTAGCACAAATAGAAAGAATCTTATGATCCCATTTCCTAGATCAAGTAGTGTGATCCATATTTCTGTGTAAATGGGTCTGGTGTATGGGTCAAAGCCCCAAATCTAGTTGTGTAGCTAATAGAAGATAACCACATGTTTCTGCAATGGATATAAAGCAACTTAGGGATAGAGCATATCCAGTGCAATGATTGTTCAGGTGAATCTAACAATGAGTACACTTCTAACACTACTTGGATAGGAGCTTAGTTTGACTTGGAGGGCTCCTTCAATATCCCTGCAAAGGCACCTTATCCTTCAATATCCCTGCAAAGGCACCTTAAGTGATTTTTCACCTTATTTATTATGCATGTACTCCTTATTCTATTATTGTTATTACTTCATTATTTTTCCTTAATTTTTGTAGTTCATATGATACTAGATATGTACTTTAAAGTTTTAAGACACGTTAATCCAATATGAGTGCAAAAGCATTTATTTTGGCACGTTAAGTTTTTTGTTAGCTCTCCATGTATAATATGGTTAAGGGGGATCTAGGCTAGTTATATAATGTCTATGCCTTGCACAAAATGAATTTGACAATGTATTTTGTGTTCTAGTTTTTCTTTCTTTTCAAGCATATATGGGGAAAAAATGGAATGCAAGAGAATAGACAAAAAACTTCTTCTGCAAACAAATAATACACTTTATCCCCATCACATGATATACGTATTTGTTTAATGAAGAATAATGTTGACAAAGCATGGAACATAAAATACTTGCTTGATTGAAAAAAAATTGCCAAAGCATGGGACATGGAATAGTTGTTGGATGCTCTAAGCACTTGTGAAATGTAACCTTTTTTCTTCTTGAATGTTACGATTCTATCCTAGGAAAAAAAAGATTAGTTATTGTATGAAAAGAAAATTCGTAAAACATAGCTCATAGATTTCGCCATGAGTCGATCCCCAACTGAGAAGACTTTGTTTTCATCCTAGTTAGTCAAGATGATACTTACCACTACATCTACATGTCTCAAGACTCGATGCCTAATATTCTTACCCTTGGTCACCACATTTGGCAAAATATCTTGGAAGTTTTTTAAATTAACCAAATCTCAATCACTCAAAAATAAATTTGCCAATGAAGGATAATGTTGACAAAGCACAAGACATAGAAACATTATTTGATTAAATCAATTTTTGCCAAAGCATGTGACATAGAATAGTTATTGATGAAAGAAAATTTTGTAAAACATAGCTCATAAATTTGATCATGAATTGATCCCCAGCTGAAAAGACTTTGTTTTCGTGCTACTTAAGTCAAGATGACACTTTCGACTACAACTCCATGTCTCAATGTTGAAATTAATGCAGCTGCAAGAGCCATTCTCTAGAGGATGGAAAAGACCCTAGCTATGGACTAAGGACCCTAGCACACTCTTGGGGTTTCTTGGTATGAGACCAAGCAGTGAGAGCCATGGCAAAAGACCCTAGTGAGGGCCCCCAGTATATGACTGGGGTTCTTGGTCTTGGACCAAGTAGTAAGTCCCTAGATGTGTCTAGGGCCCCTGGATGTGGTCCAGGGAATCCTTTCCCGGTGCTTGGATTGATCCTTGGATATGTTCCTTGGTGGTTGATATAAGTCCCTAGATGTGTATAGGGCCCCTGGCTGTGTTCCAAGGAATCCTTGCTCAGTGCCTGGATTGATCCTTGGATGTGTTCCTTGGTGGTTGGTATAAGTCCCTAGATATGTCTAGGGCCCCTGGATGTGTTCTAGGGAACCCTTGCTTAATGCATGGGTTGATCCTTGGTCTTGTACCTTGGTGGATAAGACCCTAGATGTGTTCTAGAGCCCCCAAATGTGTTCTGAGGCAAACTGGTCTTTGACAAGTATCTTTGACCAGGTAGATCTTGGTGTAATACCAAAATGTGTTGATGTGTGATCCTCTTCCTCTCTCTCGGGATGGTCCATGAGACCTAGGAGTGCCTATGAAGATGAACATGACCACATTGTTGATGTACCCTCTTATGCAGTGATGATAAAGTTTATAGGTCACTATGAGACTCATGTGGACATGATTTGCCATTATGAACTCCCCTTGACTTTGTCCTAACAAGTACCCCCTTGTTGTTTTGCTTTCCCTCTTCCTTTATGTGGTTGAGGTTTTACTTTATGTGTTTAGGGTTTTTATTTTATGTGATTGGGGTTATATGTGTTTAGGGTTTTTATAATTTATATTAATATTAAATTGACATATTAATTAATATTTATATTAATTAATATTTATATTAATTAAAATGTCAATATTTAATTATTTTTTATATCTACCCTAACCCCTCTCCCTAACTATAAATAAGACCCTACCCTATTGCTTTTCACACACTCACTCTCTCCTCTCTCTCCTTGCTGCAGCTACCTCAGTGAATTACCCCTTGTGTTGGTGCGGCCTCATCATTGGTTTATCAGTTTCTGATCTATTGTATTTTGCTTGACTGGGAGCTCCATCTAGTTGACTGCTGATGTATGATTGCCGGATCTGAGCTGAGGTGCGGCCTCTCCTTTGGTTATCAGTTTTCAGATCTGAGTTTTGATTGGTCTTGGCTAGAAGCTCCTCCTCCTTGCTATCTGCTGGTGTATAGGATGCATGCAGCCCCTCTCTTACAGCTGCCAGACCTGTCTAAGATGCTTGCGGCACCTCCTGTGGCTGCCGGATCTATCCCTTAGAGCTACATCCTGTGTATGAGAGCTGTGGCTCCCCTTCTTTGGCTGCCAGGTTTGTGTTTAGCAGCCGCGGCCTCTCCTACTAGCTGCCACGTGTTGAAGCTGAGGTCCCTGTGGGGTCTGCCTTCTTGCTGTCCAGTTTTCCTGTGTGTGGGGTTTGCTGTCCAGTCATTTTCTGAGTTGGGGGGGGTTTGAAGTTTACTTGTGGAGAGTTTGCAAACTTGCTTTCCTGTGTGTGGGGGTTTGTTGTTTGCTTATGGAGAGTCTGCAAAATTACTGTCCAGTTTATTCCTATGCTACATCACTGTTTTGTGGAGGGTTTTTACTGCTGGGGTATTGATGTTATCCACTTGAAAGTCTGTGGTATTATTGCTGTTTCTTTGGGGGTCTATATATTTGGCAGAACTGTCCCACTGTCCACATTGACAGAGATCAAACCCAAGAGGGTTGATCCAGGAACCTAAACTAATTTCTGAGCATATTTACAGAGACTTACATACACACATGTGACAGGTACATCTATCAGGAGGTAAGATAAAAGTTTATTTTTATACTCAGAAATTTTGTTTGTTTCCAAATCTGTTTATATCTCTCCTTCTTTATGCTGATCTAGTGAACAGAAATTTTAAAAGCATTTTTTTTGTTTTCAATTTTCCCTATTCTAACACTCAATTCCTAATATTTTTACCCTTAGCACATTTGACGAAGTATTTTGGAAAATTTTGAGATTCACCAAATCTCAATCACGCGATTATATTCACCATTGAAGCATAATGTTGACAAAGCACGGGGCATAGAATAGTTGTTTGAATGACGAATTTTTTTCCAAAGCATGTGACAAAATAGTTGTTGGGTGAAAGAATTTTGTAAAACATAGCTCATAAATATTACCATGAGTTGATCCCGGGCTGAAAAGGCTTTGTTTTCGTGCTAGTTAAGTCAAGATGACACTTTACACTGCAACTCCATATCTCAATGCCTAGTATTCTTACCCTGAATCACCACTTTTGGTAAAATATTCGGAATATTTCAAAATTCGCCAAATCGCCAGGATTAAAATCACCAAATTTGGCAAATTAATCACCAATAATCAAATTGAACCGAATCGATGCAGCTAGGAGAAGTTCTTTTAAAAATCGGTAAAAATGTGGTTACAATTATTTTTTGTTGAACTTTGAAAAAAACTTAAAAAGAGATGGAAAAAACATATATGTTATTTCAATCGCGATTTTTAGTTTGATATATTTATGGATCAAATTTGAAGCTATAAAAAATAGTTGTGTTTGTTTTTAATTTGAAATATGAAATGATGGCAACATTAGCTTAATTCTCTTTGCCGAATTTTACACCATTTTTTTCTAAATTTCATTGTCACCGAATTCGATCACGTGCATAGGTGACTTAGTTCCTAGCCCACTACAAAACCTTTTTCTGCCTCTTTTTGTTCACTCTGACCATAAGGTTTAAACTAAGGCAATTCAATTAATTTCTATATACCATATTTCTATCATGTAGGACCTCTCAGGTACTCTGGTATCACTTTTTTTAGTTCGTTGATTGTTTCCATTGAAAACTTACTTTTACATTCCACGCAGTTTCACCAATCTCTAGAGAATTCAATATAAAGAATAAGCCAAATTCAACAGAATTAAAAAATAAAACTCCTACAAAATAAAACAGCAAATCCGCACTACTATCTTCGTTCGTTTACATTTAGACAATTTCGCTTTCATTTTAATTATGCTCACAAAGAAAACACAAATTTAAGCAAAAACCTAAGAAAATCATAAATATACGTACAAATAGCTAATGTCCGTAATTTTCAGCAGCTCCGCTATTTTTCCGGCCTGTAATAGCACGGCCGACCTGTTGCCCGCACCGACGTTCACATCTTCGAACAAAGAAATATCCTGGCTGCTGGCTCCTAAGTATATCGGCAAATTTGGCAACGGCAAACACGGCGCGACCTCCGAATACGTAGTATTCGACAGCCTATACGTATTCGTATTCATGATCAGAAGCTTTCACCCCTCAAAATCGCCCTGGCTCGAGCTCATCGTATATCGTACATCGTTCTGCCGTATTCCATGAGCGCTTCCTTCACCAAGGGTTTCTAGTGGTCAAAAAACTTCTTCTGGAAGCGCTGAAAAGGCCTCGGCACAAGAAGCCCTAGATGCGTCTAAATTTAGCTCCCGAGACTCGAATTGACTGCGGTTTTTGCCGAATCCGCCAAATTTGGGGTCGCTCGGCCGAGATTTGGACGCGCCTGTTCATAATTTGGAACGTACGAGGCCTCCCGCCATGAAAATTTGGCAAAATGGAGGGAAAAGATGCATGTATGGTGGAGATCGAAGGGAGCTAGGGTATGACTGCCTGAGAATGAGCTCGAGTCACCTCTCAGTGATCCGTCAATGCGAAAATAAGACATTTTGATACGAAGATAGAGTAAAGCGCCTCCGAGAGGGAAACTCATATTTTTAATTTCTTTATTTTTTATTTTGTTTTTCCAAATGTTTTTAATTGTGTTTCTCCGATATAATGATTAGAGAAAACGGGAGTTCGGTTTTTGAGAAAAATTGGAAATGTGTAAGGTGTACGTATGTGCGATTATTATTATTTGTTAAACATTGATGGAATTTGTCTTTTGTGTCCACAAAATCGGATTCCCATAGATTGGGATTGGGTTATTAGTTAATATCGAGTTTAAAAACTTTGTCAATTCTGGAAATTCAAAATCCATAGGTTTTTTTGGTCGAGTCACAATTGGCATATATAATATGTTCATGACCTTGTTGTGTAAAAATGGGATATCCATTCTAAATGGATGTTTGGAGTTATGATATATATTATGATTAAGACATAAATTCATTGACTTCATTTATTTTTCAGGGATTTTCATTGCCTTTGAAGTTATGATATATATGATAATTAAAATGAAAATTATATGAGTGATTTTTGTTATGTGAGATAAATATAGTAATAATAATTTATTTTTAAGTTTACTATACTATTAAATTGGTGCCACATTTATTTGATTGTTGAAGAGTAATGAGGTGTATTTATTATACATTATGATAAAAATGTGGTTAATGTTTGTTACATAAGTAATGTTTTTACATGTTGATTTAAAAAATAAATGTTGTTTGAGTTTTCTACAGATAAAATATATGCAAGATTACGAAACTTATCTTTGGCGTGGACATTCCATCCATAGTGAAGGACACATAAAGCTTAAAAGTTATTAGAAAAAAGTCATGGAGTTTACATTTATAGTGTGAAGCTTGATATTCATTGTAAATGTGAAAAATTAATAAAAATAAAAAAGTAGTTGTATTAAAAATAATCTTCATATGTTGGGAGTTTTGTAATCTTACACGCTCAAACAACAATATGAATAATTGTGGAATTCCACATTCTAGGATTAAAAAATAAATGCTCATAACAAATAATGATAATAATACATGTTGTCCAGGGGCCTTGTTAAAATACAAAAGTTGTTGTGGCCTCGCTAAATAGCATAATAATACAAAAAGAGAAAGACCCCATACTTGCAAGTTTATAGTTTAGGAAGGGTTGGGATTAGGTTTAATTAAAAACCTAAAAATAAAATAAATAATAATTAATATTTGTAATTAATAAAAATATTAATTATAAAGTCAAATAAGTCAAAGTGACTTATAAAAGACCAATACAACATCAAGCAAGATGGAGAAAGAGATTCAAGCAAGAGGAAGCTACAAGACAAAGTCAAGGGGGTCTTCTTCAATGGAAAATTGTCCACATATGCCTCATGATAACTTATAAGCTTTTATCATCCTTGCATAAGAGGAGAAACCAATGATGTGGTCATGTCCATCTCGAGTTGATCCTAGGTCTCATGGACCATCCCGGGAGAGAGGAAGAAGATCACACATCATCTCATCTTGGTACACAACTAAGAACCACTTGGTCCCAGACCAGGATACCCCAGAACACATCTGGGGCCCTAGAACACATCTAGGTTCTTTCATCCATCAAGGTACAAGACCAAGGATCAACCCAAGCGTTTAAGTAAGGATTCCCTAGAACACATCCAGGGGCCCTAGAACACATCTAGGGACTTACATCATCAACCACCAAGGAACACATCCAAGGATCAATCCAAGCACCGAGCAAGGATTCCCTGGAACATATCCAAGGGCCCTATAACACGTATAGGGACTTACTGCTTGGTCCTTGACCAAGAACCCCAAAAATACATTGGGGGCCCTCACTAGGGTCTTTTTCCATAGCTCTAACTTCTTGGTCCCAAACCAAGTACCCCAGGAGTGTACTGGGGGGCTTAGATCTCAGCTAGGGTCTTATGCCATCCTCCCGGAGAATGGCTCTTACAGTTGCACTAATTTCAACACTCCCTCTCAGCAAGAGAGGCATTCTCAGCAACACCAAGCTTGTCTAGAAAGTACACAAACTTTGTCAATGGCAAAGGCTTGGTCAAAATATATGTGGTTTGTTCTACCGTCAAAACATATTGAATACTGAGAATGTTCTTTTGTACCATGTCCCGAACATAGTGATATCTCATCTCAATGTGTTTCGATCTGTCATGAAACATCTGATACTTAGAGAGCTTTATACAACTCTGGTTATCACAGTGGATTATTGTGGGTTCCAACTTAGCACTCAACAAATCTGAGAGTAGGTTTATGAGCCACACTGCTTATCTACTAGCAGCACTTGCAACAATGTATTCTACCTCTACAGTGCTCTGGGCTATGGAGCCATGTTTCCTGCTGGACCAGGAGATCATAACTGAACCCAAACTGAAACAATATTCGGAAGTACTCTTATGATCCATTGTACTGCCCATCCAATCTTAATCTGTAAAACCATGAAGCATTACCCATCCATTGGAAGTGTATCTAAACCCATAGGCTATAGTTCTCTGGACATATCTGAGAACATGCTTAACAACAACCATATGAATATGTCTTGGTTCACACATGAATTGGTTGAGGGCATTCACTGCATAACAAATGTTTGGTCTGGTATGTACTTGATATATCAAGGACCCAACGATCTGACTATATACGGTGGAATCTTTTGGATCTGATCCTGTAGTTGTAATATGCCAGATATAAAATGTATGCAGAATAGAAATAAAATGCTAGAAATGGCAGAATAACAACAATATAACCAGAACATTCACCACAATAGCACTGAAATGATAAGAGAATAATAACAGAAATAGCACTTTGAATCTGAAAGCAATGTTCACGAGCCTCTTCGAGGGGGCAACCTCCAGTTCAGCAGAGCTCTATTAAAATAATATCCAAGCTAGGGTTCTCATACCCTCAACTCCTATTTATACTAAAAAGAAGCATCTAGAGGAAGATCCTTCTAGAAGCAGAAGATTCTATTAGGTCTTCTTACATCCACCTTATTCTATTTTATTGAAAGGCCTTATTAATATTGACGTTTATTACATCAGAATATATTGTTCTACCTATGTGCGGGTTAGGACCCTAACATGTCCACCCCCTTAAAAACAACCTTGTCCTCAAGGCTTGAGATGAGGAAATTGTTGCATAATGGTAGTTGGTTCCCAAGTGGCATATGCTGGAGTTGTATCTTTCCACTAGACTAGCACTTCCTTGATGGTTCTCTGACGTAGGCGACGCTCACGCTGGTCCAAAACTACTTATGGTTGTAGCCAAATGGATCCTTCTTTAGCTAACTCTGGAAGGTTGGTTTGAATTTGGCACTTAGCTCCAATCACCTTCTTTAAGCATGAAACATGAAAAACAAGATGTAGCTTCGAATGGCTGGGCAAAGCTAATTGATAGGCTACTTGTCCCACACGCTTGAGAACGGTATGAGGACCATAAAATTTGGGCGCTAGCTTCTGACAATTCTCGGCCTTGAGGGAAGTTTGCTTGTAAGGTTGCAGTCGAAGAAACACCTGATCCCCTTCTGCAAATTGACGTTCAAAGCAACCTTGATCTACTTGTTGCTTCATGTGATTCTGTGCCATGACCAAATTCTCTTTGAGTGTATGGAGAATAGCCTCTCGAGCTGTAAGTGTTAGGTCAACTACCTGAACCTTCGAGGCACCTGGTAAGTATGAGAGAATTGAAGGTAGCTTCTGTCCATATACTGCTTCAAAAGGAGTCATGCATGTAGTTGTATGGTATGAAGTGTTGTACCACCATTCAGCTAGGGGTAACCATTGAGCCCATTGATTTTGCTTTTCTGAGGCAAAACACCTCAAATATGTTTCCAAACACTTGTTGACAACTTTCGTTTGGCCATCAGTCTAGGGATGATAAGCTGTGTTGAGATGCAATTCGGTGCCTTGTATCTTGAACAATTCTTGCCAAAAATTGCTTGTGAAAGTTGGGTCGCGATCAGAAACAATAGAGTGCAGCATGCCATGAAGCTTGAAGACCTGATCCATGAAAATTTGAGCCACCGTGGATGCTGTAAATGGGTGTTGAAGGGCGCAGAAATGAGCATACTTGGAAAGGCGATCAACAACCACCATGATGACTGATTTATTTCCCGATTTGGGTAAGCCGGTAATAAAATCCATAGAGATATCCTTCCAAATAGCAGGTGGAATCGGAAGCAGTTGTAGTGTGCCCGGAGATTTGACTGTTTCTCCCTTGATGCGTTGACATACATCACATTCAGTGACAAAATTTCGAATGTCCTGTTTTATACCATCCCAGAAAAAGGAACGTTTGACCCTGTCATAGGTTTTGGTGAACCCGGAGTGCCCTGCTGTGGGTGTAGCATGAAGCTCAGAAAGTACCGTGGATTTAATCTTTGATTGTTTACTTAAATACAAACGACCTTTGTATCGAAGTTCATCATGGAGCCAAGAGTACCCTGGGGAAGCTGGAGCATTGGATTGCAATTGTTGGATCAACTGCGAACTTTTGGGATCTTGTAGCCATTCTCGGCGAACGGCTTGGAGCCAATCTGGGACAATGAATGAAAGAAAAAAAAGGACTCCTTCATCTTCATATTTGCGGGAAAGTGCATCTGCAACCACATTGTCTTTGCCTTTCTTTTAAACGATCTCATAATCATATCCAAAGAGCTTAGTCACCCATTTTTGTTGTTCTGGGGAGGAAATGCGTTGTTCCAGAAAATAGTCGAGGCTTTGATGGTCTGTCTTAATTTGGAAACGTTGCCCCGATAGATAAGGGTGCCACAGATAAGGATGCAGAATAGCCAACATTTCCTTTTCATAGATGGATTTACCCAGATTTCTTTCAGATAATTGCTTGCTGGTAAAGGCTAAAGGTCGACCCTCTTGCATAAGGACAACACCAATTCCTTTCCCTGAGGCATCACATTCCAACACAAAGGTCTTTTTGAAATCGGGAAGGGCGAGGAATGGAGTGGTGCACATGGCCATCTTCAAGGTTTGAAAAGCTTGAGCAGCGGCTGGTGTCCAAGTGAAAGAGTTCTTTTTTAGGAGAGTAGTGAGAGGTGCTGCAATCTTTCCATAATTCTTAACAAACTTGCGATAATACCCTGTTAAGCCCAGAAATCCACGCAAGCTCTTAAGAGTCTTTGGGTGAGGCCAGTCTTGCATAGCTTCAATCTTTTTAGGATCCACCCTGACGCCATCCTTGCCAACCAGATGACCCAAGTATTCTACTTCTGAGGCAGCAAAATCACATTTAGACTGTTTGAGGAAAAGTTAGTGCTGAGAGAGTAGATGGAGAACTCGATCCACATGAGCAAGATGGTATGTCCATGTTTTTCGATAGATGAGGATATCATCAAAGAAAACTAAGACAAACTGGCGGAGAAAATGACGGAAGAGATGATTCATGAGGCTTTGGAAGGTGGAGGGGGCATTACACAAGCCAAAGGGCATCAACAAAAACTCATAGTGGCCCTCATGAGTTCTAAAGGCAGTCTTGGGAATGTCTGCCTCTTTCATACGTATTTGGTGGTAGCCCAAACGAATATCCAGTTTAGTGAAGAATTGGGTGCCACTCAATTAATCCAGGAGGTCATCAATGACAGGAATGGGAAATTTGTCTTTGATGGTAAGTTTGTTGAGGGCACGAAAGTCTGGACACATTCGCCAAGAACCTTTTTCTTCAGGACCATGACCACAGGAGAAGAGTAGAGGATCGTACTAGGGCGAATAACGCCTGCATTAAGGAGTTCCTGGACCATTTTCTCAATTTCATTTTTTTGGGAAAAGGGGTGACGATACAGATGGATATTGGGAGCAAGGCTTTCGGGTACAAGGGGAATGGAATGATCATGAGCACCACGGGAAGGAGGGAGTCCTTGGGGAGTGGAAAAGACCAATTGATGTTTAGANTTCAGGACCATGACCACAGGAGAAGAGTAGAGGATCGTACTAGGGCGAATAACGCCTGCATTAAGGAGTTCCTGGACCATTTTCTCAATTTCATTTTTTTGGGAAAAGGGGTGACGATACGGATGGATATTGGGAGCAAGGCTTTCGGGTACAAGGGGAATGGAATGATCATGAGCACCACGGGAAGGAGGGAGTCCTTGGGGAGTGGAAAAGACCAATTGATGTTTAGAAAGGATGGCTTGGAGGTATTGCGGGACCGAGGGTGTCTCTGTTGCTTGTATGGCATGGAGTTGGGCGATAACACCAGAATGACCTTTTTGAGCAGCTTTTCCATGCGATGGGAACTAATGATCTCAGGTGAACCAGCAGTGATGCCTTGGAACTTATATTGGTGGCCCTCCTGGTCGAATTTCATGGTTAAGTCTTTAAAATCCACGAGAATGGGACTCAAAGTCCTTAGCCAGTCTGCACCCAACACAATGTCACAACCTCCCATGTCGATAGCAAACATATGGGATTTCAGGTGGTAGTCACCAATTTGGAGACACACATTTTCACAACGCCCTCCACATTTCATGGAACAACCATTGGCAATCATGCTTTGGAAATTATTGATGGCATGGATGTAGCAATGAGTTTCTTGGGCAATGCAGAGATGAATAAAACTATGGGTGTTGTTACTATCAACCAGAATAATGACCTTCTTATGCTTGATGTAACCGATTAGCTTGAGGGTTTGGGGATCGGAGAAGCCAGTGAGAGCATTGAGGGAAATGATCGGTTCTACTTCGGGAGGGTCTGAGGGAGGGGTTATGTCAGTGGATTCAGGTGACTCAGACACAAGGGGAGTTTCTACATCCTCTTCCGAAATATCCTCGGAGATGGCCATAAAAAGCTTTTGTTCTTTACACTTGTGGCCCAGGAAATATTTGTCATCACAGTTATAACAAAGGCCTTTGAGTTGGCATTCAGCCATTTCATCCCTGGTCAATTTTTGGATCTTTAGTGGAGCAGAGGGAGTAGTGGGATTTACTGGTTTAGGGCGAGGGATAAAGGAGGGTTTTCGGTTTTGAGAAGATACAAGCTGTTGTGCTTCTTTAGCTCTTTTAGTAGCCTCCACCCAACTCTGAGGCCGAGCCATGAGGACATGGGCCCGAATCTCATCCTTAAGGCCACTAATAAAACACTCTCGGAAAAAGGCATCAGACATGCCCTCTATTCTAAAAGCCAGGTGCTCAAAGGCAGCTATAAAGTCTTCCACTATTCCTAATTGTTTCAACTTTGTCAAACAGCCCAAATGGTTGGTGTCAGTGTCAAAGTGTTCATAAAGCTCTGCCACAAAGTGTGTCCAAACAATATACCCTTGACGAGAAGTTTTTCTCCATTGCCACCATTGCCACCGTTCTTGATCTACATGGAGAACACCATACCGGAGTTTGGCCAAGTCATCTGTAATGTCGTATAAAAAGAAATAATGTTCCATTTGGGTTACCCAACCAATGGGGTCCTGGCCATCAAATTTGGTCACATCCACCTGTGGAAGGCGTAGGTTACGTTGAAAGTGATGGTTCTGAAAGTTATGGGAATGAGAGGAATGGTCACCTTCAGGATGTGGAGGTGAGGAAGAGGAAGGGTTATCTATAGGGATATGCAGTTTGGTGCAGAGTGTCGAAAAGACTGATTCAAGCTGGGTGGTGAGGTCTTGTTTAATTTCCTCCATTGAGGACTGCATGGTTGTATTGATGGCGGCAACATTGGCACTGAGTTGTTTCACTTCTTGTTGGGTTTCGATGAGACTAGATTGCAAGGTGTTGAAGCGAGCTTCCAAGTCTTGGCTACGGGTATGGGCCATGAGGATGGGGGAACTGAAAAGGAGCGGGTGGGGTAAAAAATTTTGCCGAAAATTGTTGTGGATGAATGTGATAAGGACGAAGAGATGAATCCAATGGAATAGGTCTCAAATAATGGTGAAAAAAATTCCAGAGTTTTTTTTTTTTTTCAACACCTGCGGAGTTATACTCTGGTCTGAAGAATACTGCAGAGAGGAAATGCCCAAATGCTTAACTAGAAAGAAATGTGTATTTACTTGGCAACCCGAACACATTTGAGCGGCAATAGATCTTGTCTGTTCTAATTTGTTTATGTTTCTGTCCCCAAGGTTTAGGTATTCAAGGGTTCTACAGACAAGGGTTTGCCCTGTGCTATAGCTCTTTGATATACGTGCGGGGTCCAACAGTAGTACTCGGCCCAATATCTCAGGGCACTAACTACCCGACTACCCAGGTACTAAAGAGTATCTTCCCGAGTGTTGTTCTCGGTGACATTATAGCAGTCAGGCGGCTGATCGGTTTATCTAAAGAGGGCTTCAGGTAATCTAGGTCGATTCGTACACAGGTGTTGTCTGATGTGCTACCACTCGAAGGGGTACACATAGGGGTTACAAGGGTGGCCAACAGATGTGCGCTTAAGTACCACTTGTATTTCCTGCGTGTATGAATCCCTCAACCGCATGTTTATGTGCGTAACGACAGATCTTTGTGGCTTAAAGACGTTGGAATACGTCTCTACCCTGGAAAAAAAAATTAACCCACACTTTCTGCCGAGGAAAGTGCTCTAATACCACTCGTAATATACCAGATATAAAATGTACGCAGAACATAAATAAAATGCTAGAAATGACAGAATAACAACAATATAACCAGAACATTCACCACAATAGCATTGAAATGATAAGAGAATAATAACAGAAATAACACTTTGAATCTGAAAGCAATGTTCACAGGCCTCTTCGAGGGGGCAACCTCCAATTGAGCAGAGCTCTATTACAATAATATCCAAGCTAGGGTTCTCATACCCTTGACTCCTATTTATACTAAAAGTAACATCTAGAGGAAGATCCTTCTAGATGCAGAAGCTTCTATTAGGTCTTCTTACATCCGCCTTATTCTATTTTATTGAAAGGCCTCATTAATATTGACCTTTGTTACATCTGAATATATTGTTCTACCTATGTGCAGGTTAGGACCCTAACAATAGCTTGATCATGTAACTTCTTCAGGTTAGAAATCATAGGTGTGGGCATGGATTTACAGTCCAGCATGCCAAATCTGTGAAGCACGTCAACTACATTCTTGCTTTGTGAGAGAAAGATCTCACTTGGTTTCTGCCACACCTCTTAGCCAAGAAAGTAATGCATAAGACCCAAGTCTTTCATTTCAAATTCTGTTGATAACCCCCTCTTAGTCTAAGCTATAAGATGTTCCTCTCCAGTAAGGAACAAATTATCCACATATAAAACCAAAATAACGGGATGATTATGCACAAACTTTCTATAAAGATTAGGATCTACTATACTCTTGGAGAATCCAAGACTCTATAGGAAACTGTTAATTCTTCCATACCAAGCCCCCTAGAGCTTGTTTCAATCCATACAAGTCTTTCTTGAGTTTGCAGACATGTGATTCTTTCCCATGGATCAGGAAACCCTCAGGTTGCTCAATATAAACTTCTTGCTCAACTTCACCATTGAGAAAGACAGTCTTAACATCCATTTGGTGAAGTTTCCAATCAAAAAATGAATCAAGAGAGATAATTATTATTATGGAAGTATACCTAGCAATGAGAGCAAAGATCTCGTCATAGTCAATTCCTTCTTTCTGAGAGAAACCACGAGCCACAAATCTAGCTTTGAATTTTTCAACACTGCCATCTGTTGCATGCTTTATTTTGTAAATCCATTTAGAGGTTACCACTGATTTGCCATGAGGTCTTGGGACCACTTCCTATACATCATTCTTTAATATTGACTCGTACTCTTCTATCATGGCATCCTTCCACACTTATGTTTGGAGGCCTTATTCAAAAGTGGAAAGTTTAGAGTCAATCACAAGATTCAACTACGTTATCAGGATGGAGTACTTATCTGGCTTCTTGCTTTCTCTGAAGGTGCCTTTAGGTGCTGCATGCTTTTCTGCTTCCTTTAAAATTTTCCGACACCAAGCTGGCTTATTTTTAACAAAAGGTTTCTCTAAGGGAAACTCAACATAATCCATTATGGGATCCATTGAAGGCTCTATGGTCTCCTCCATCTGTTCATCTGGTAGTGGTGAATATGAAGGTTACAGAGATGGAACTTTCTGCTCCTCTGCATCACATGGAAGTTCTTTAGAACGATGAGAAGTTGCTTCCTCATGAAAAGTCACGTCTATACCGACTTCAATGAACTTTTGCCCTGGTACATAAATTCTATATGCTTTTGAGGTTTCATTATATCCCACAAAATTTCCTTTCTTTCCGGAGGGCTCTAACATAGTCCTCTTTTCTTTAGGTATATGAATGTAGACTGGACTGCCAAAGATTCTCAAATGGTCAACTAAAGGCTTCTTACCAGTGAAGACTTCTTCTGGAGTTTTCTCTTCTAGGGCTTTATGAGGACACCTTTTCTGAATATAGACTACAGTGCTAGAAGCTTCGACCCAAAGAGACAAAGGTAGATTATGATCGTACATCATTGCTCTGGCTGCTTCACAAATCATCTTCTTCTTTCTTTCTGCAACCCCATTCTGTTCGGGATTACAAGGCACAATCAACTCCCTCTTAATCCCTGAATACTGGCAGAGATCATCGTACTTGTGGGAATCAAATTCTTTTCCATTGTCTATTCTGAAAACACGGATGTGTCTACCTGTCTGATTCTCAACAAGATTCTTAAAATCCTGAAATTTACTGAAAGATTCATCTTTAGTTTTCAAAAAATAAATCCAAGTGTTACGAGAATAATCATCAATAAAAATGATACAATAAAGGCAACCATTCATTGACGAAGCAATCATAGGTCCACAAAGGTCACAGTGAATAAGATCTAAAATGCCATTAGTTTTTCTATTATTGTGAGGGTAAGCTTTCTTTGTATTCTTATTGAGAGCACAACCTCTACAAACACTATCATGCTCAAATGAAAAAGCTGACATACATGTTACCATCTTTTGCAAACCTGGGAGTGCGTTGTAGTTGAGGTGTCCAAGCCTTTTGTGCCATAGCTCGCGGGGGTTTATTGTCTCGTGAACTAATGCTTGAACAACTTGACCAGTGATTTTGTAAAGTCCACTCTCTTGAGTTATGATTGTCATGGATGAGCTCAAACTCCCATTTGAGGGTCACATGAGAGCCCTCCCTTTGGAGAAAGCTACTGAGTACCCTTTGCTTTCTAGCACTGCAACTAAGATGAGATTTTTCTTTAATCCAAGAACATAAAGAATTTCGTTGATATGAAATACATTACATGTCTGAAGCTGAAAAGATGTTGATCCAAGCCCTTTGATGTCACAGGTGCCATTATCACCCAATTCTACCTTTACATTGAACTTCTTATACCGATAATTTACAAGATTTTGTTTGAATCCTATTATATGTTTGGAAGCCCCGTTGTCCACTAACCAAACATCTTCCGACTTGGTTACACTACCGGAGAGGGCTGAGACAAGATAACATTCTCGACGTTGTTATTGCTCTTTAGTAGCTACTCTAGTCCTTCTTCTTTAAGGTTCTACTTCCTTAGTTGCAACTGAAATATGAAACTTACCTCTCTGCTTTTGTTGTGAAGGAGGGTTTCTGCAATCTTTTGCATAATGACCTAGCCTTTTACAGTTAAAGCATCTTATTTTAGATAAATGAGAGTGGAAGTGAGATTGCTTACATTGGGGTTTCTTACCTTTGCCTTTGTGTTGAGGAAACTTCTTCCATTTCTTGGCTTTGACTGAAAGAGCATGGTCTCTTACCGTTGAGGGCTCATTCCTTCTTTTGAGTCTACCCTCTTCTTCTAAGCAATCATGCCATAATATCTCAAAGTTGGGTTGAACTTCTCTTCCGTTGACCGAAGAGAGAAATGTCTCCCATGAGTCAGGAAGACCATCTACTGTTGTTTGAACAAGGTCATCATCATCTACTGCAATTCCAATTGTTGTAAGTTGATCTCTTGTTTGAGCAATTTTGGAAAAGAAAGCAGAGATAACTTCTTCTTTTCCCATCTCTAATGTACATAGTTGTTTCTTCAATATCCTCTTCTGAGTTGGAGCCTTCTTTTCATATAGATTTGCTAGTGCATCAAAGCATTCCTTAGCTCTCCTTAGATGGCCAATGAGGGGCATCATGCTGTCCTTAACTGAGTCAAAGATGATTCTCTTAGCTTTGGCCTGCCTCTTCTTATATGATGCCCTGCCTATATTTGAAGTGGGTTCTTCTATCACCCTGGTAACCAGCTCATCAAAGTCACCTTCTTATAGTATATTAAACACCCTAGCCTTCCAAGCATTGAAGTTGGAGGCCCCTTCAAGCCTATCTTCTGCTTTGACTGAAGATGAAGCCATGCTAATTTCAAGATATGATTATGTGATAGCCTTACTGCTGATCTGCAAAACAAACCCTAAAACGTGGATCTACGCAGGCTCTTTTCACGTCCTAAGCTCTGATTCCATGTTAGATTTTTAGGGAAAAGAGAAAACAATAATAACTTTTAAATTTGATCACTATTGTACATACATATGAGTACTTAAAACAAAATTCTAAAGTAGATGAAATACTGAAAATACAAATATGAACATGCTAAGGAGAACAAACTTTAACTATTACCGAACATGAACATAAAAGAAACATGAACTCAAAGCATATGTAAAAATTAGCACAATAAAATATGAACTTACCTTATCAAAAACAAATGCTAAAGGTACTTGAAGTGTGGTTGTCCTCTTTCTTTATGCTCAGAAAAGCTGTGAAGGTCATGGATCAAACCCTCAAGGGTTTGATCTCATCATGATCTTTAAGTGAATAGATTGCCAAAAAGAACTCAAGGATAATCATCAAGAGTAGGGTTGATACAGAAACCCCAAAGACAACAAGAAAACTCAACCAAAAACTGTCCAAGATAAACTGTAGTGCTACAACAACAAAACTCTCAAGGCAAAATCTGATAAACAAAAGTAGAAGGCAGTAACATCAGGGACAACAAGAGATAACACCAGTAATCACAGGAGAAGGAGCCAAGGGCTGCTTAGGAGGCAACGACAACCTTAAAACACTTAGCGGCAACTAGAAGAGGGTCAAAGGAAGGCCGTGACACCCACAGCAACAAGGGGAAGGAAGGTGGCGGCACCCACAACTTGTTGTTTTTATCAAAAACTTTGTTAATTCTAGAGCTAGTTTTGAAGTGTGATTTTTCAAGTTGATGTGTTTGTGTTCTTTCTCATTGTAATATTAATATTTTGGTTTATATAAGTGGTTCACAGTGACATATAGGCTATTTTATATTATGATCTTAATGTCAATGAGGATAGCCACAAGGAGTTGTGTCTCTTATTAATATAATGGTTGATTGGTTGGGGTGTGAATATGCTTGATGTTGAACCTCCCCCCGTCTCTCTATGCAAATATTTAAAAAATATCTCACTAGTGGTATTACATAGTTCCATTTCACGCGCCATCCTAAAAATGCCATTACTAAGTCAGATACACCTAACATTTATGCAAATTAGAATTATTTCTAAGACAAATATCACTTATATAAATTAGTATCCCACATTGATTAAGAAAAGTAGTCCATGATGACATATAAGCTCCAATATACCAACATTATTATATCAATTGGTGTCTTTTATTAACATAATAGTTAATCGATTCCCCAAATGGGGTGATAGGGGGCTATTCCACACCATGACAGAGGCCAGCGTATGCCCTCGGAGTTTGGGAGCCCACCCCCAAAGGCCCACGCAATGGATGGCTCAGTCATATCTCACATGTGGACAATTACTCCGAGGGAGACTCGAATGAGGAGTATTCACTCCACACACGGTCTAGTCGCTGAAACAATTAAAGAAGCTCGCAAGGAGATCCAATTGAAGTGTGACGGTGGTTTAATGCCTCATTTACTTGACCCTCCATTCAGACACTAATACAAGTAGGTCCATTCAAATGGAAATGACAATACAAATTGGGATTTATTACCCTGGGATGTTTGGCGCATGGAAAAACTAGAGGATGATAGGGACAACGAAGAGTGACGAGGGAGGAATGAGACTGGCACGTGCCAACATTAAATGCCATGACTGGGGGTTTAAGAATTACAAGAGACGTCGTGGTGGGAGAACGCAAAATTTTGCAACCCTTGTTACAATCCCCTTGGCCTCCTCGCGACTTCTCTGGTCGCTTGGCTTCTTTGGTTCACATAATTCTCTGGTTTGCATAATTCTTATTGCGCTTATCAACTCATCCTGCAAGCTCACATGGCCATAGGTGGTTTGGGCCAAAGAGGTTGATATTATAAACATGGAATTCCAATGCCTCGAGCCCAACAAGAGCCAATGGCTATTGCCGAAGCATTTAGGATTCACACTCCTCGAGAGGTCGAAACAGAGTTGGAGGTTGTTGAGGCTGACACTCAACTTGACAGAGCCCTGGTTCGAGATGAGGAAATTGACATAGATCTTACTCCATGGATACTTGATATAGGCACCTCGTGCTCCAGGGAAACGAAATATCACCGTATAATTGATCTCTACTAGCATATAAAGACTCTCCTAGGAAAGGTGATGACAGAGTGGAACATGACCTAAATTCTGCTTCAAATATAATACCTCCAACTGCAAACCAGGGTTGTGGACCAAAAAATTACTCTACTAGCAGAAAGCGCAGTGTGTCAGGACCTCAACGAGCCCCCGGATGACAATCAACAGGTTCATGTGGAAATGGGGAATTCTTCTCCTACTTAATCTCATAATGCTTAGCTTTATAATTTGTTTACGTTTATCATACAAGCTTCGATAGGATAGTCAAGCAACTGCTACTGTGTCAGATTCTCGAGAAATGACAATTATCTTTTTGCTTTTTTATAAACAATGACTAGGTTTTTTCTGGCAAAAGTAAAACTATAAGTCCCAAGAAATAGTTATATTGTTGTTGGTCGAGTTTCCCATCAACAAGCGAACAACATGATAGATGTGTTTTCTTCTGTATTAATATGATATACGGAGTAGGCTAGCTCGGGAGAAAACAAACCCGCTTTTCAGGCAAAAAAATGGGCATGAATCCAGCCATATTTTTAGGGTAGTCTGAGTTTTGCATGGATCAAAGTTCCATGCATTTCAAAACCTTACACCAGGGGTTTTGCCCCATTTTAAATCAACCCAGATGCTGAGAAAATTAATCGGGGTTCTAGATTGGCCGAAAATTTAAAATGGAGTCGTCGGAGGACCTGTCGGAAAGATAACTCAGAAAGGAAGATTACTCCCGAATTAACCCACTCCTATAATATAGGTTATAATTAACTTATATATATATATAATAGTTAATTAGTTGCAATGAAAATATACTTAATTTTAACATAATAGTTAATTAATTGTGATATGAATATACTTTATTTTATTTTCACAACTTATTAATATTTTCTTCTTTCTCCATTTATAAAACTAACATTAATTTATTAAATAAAAAATGTTTTTTATTAATTAATAAGCTATTAAGAACTCAAATAAAAATTAAATTTCATTATTTATAAATAATTTAAAAATTAAATTTCATTATCTATGAATTTAAGGAATAAATATGTTTTAGTAAATCTTATTTTATCGGAGAAGCGCAACAAAGTGAAGTATTGAAAAAACGGATTTTTCTATTTTCTTTTAACTTCTAACTTTGATTTTGTCATATGGAAAGGTCTTTTTTATAATTCAAATGGGTATGTATTAAAAAAATTGAATCATAACCAACATCATAATTTTGATAAATTTCCTTTCTATGTGTTTAATTGAAATACTTTTTTAAAAGTGTTGACATTTAATTAATTWATTTATTTAATTTCGTTATACAACAATGAATATGATTAAATTTTGCCTCATATACCAACAATAAATATCAACAAAATTTGGTTTATAATTATTTTGATCATGAATTAATTTGATTTCCACATATAAATTGACCTTTTAATAACTATGTTGTTACTCTCTCTCTATATAATTCGTATCAACATTGATTTATTAGATCTTAATAAGGATGAGTTAATTATTTTACTTGATTATGTTGTTTTTAGCATTAAATAGTTTACAAATAAGAATATTGGGTTTACTTTAATTTTCACTAGTTAATGCAATATGAATATCAGTGTAATTGTAGATGTTTTGAAAAATGAGATATAAGCACCCTCTTATAGGGCAACAGGGGAGTGAACACAAGGTTGAATGCCACTATGAGTTGTTATCGAGAAATGAAGATGTTTGTCACACTATCTAATCGGTGGATGCAACAAGTCATGATGATATTTGGAGATGGAGTTAGTGATGAAGCGACGAGGTTAATGTTATTTCATTTCACCTGTCTAGATTTTGGCTTGCCACACGCAACAAGAATTCACTCTATTACGTCTAGAGCTATGGTAACAATAATGGTTTTGCAAGAGGGTTCCCTTGAAATGATGATAAGGAGAGTTATATGGTCAATTGGAACTTGCAAGAGTCCCCTACATTTGCATGAAAGGTTTGTCAACTTGAAATTTTTTTCTATTTTTTCTATTTTCATTATGTAATTAGAGGGTTTTCCAGGATTGTATCCATCCTCGAAGAAGGACGGAGCTTCTTGAGATATATTTGGGCATGAATTTTGGTTCTAATTGGTCTAGCATAGCAAAGTGTTTTGACTTACCTTGCATTGAGATTCCTTATTGGGTTGCAATAGAGTATTGGTGTTTTTAGTTGTATAATGGGGTTTGTAGTTGAGAATCCTAATCCTTGAATACAATGGCTCAAAGAAGAGGGGAAGTTCAAATAGTTGATATGGAAGGGGGTGGCAACCATCCTATGGAAAAGAAGGTAGTAGAAAAAAGCAAAGCTATCAGGAGAGGTCGTCCCCTAGCTACTAGAGGTCTTTCTAGAAATATGAAGCATCAAATAATGGTCAAGGCTAAGAAATAAGCCATGGAGATGTGTAATTGTTATCATAAAAGGTTTTATGAGGATGTCAAGGAATAACTGGAGGAGATGTAGAAAAATTCAAGGGAAGAGAGAAGCAAAACCTCAACTAAGGAAATTGACAAGGAGCTTGTTCGTTGGATTCCTAACACATGATTTTCCTGTAGTCAAGATACTAAATTTTTCAAGATGGTGGAGTTGTATTGGCATGAAAGATGTCTCATTACCCAAATAATAGAGGAGCAAGGCATTTAACAAAAGGTAATTCTAGACAAGATGGATTTCTTTAATAAAAATGCAATGCTCTAATAAAGGCCATTTGGGGGTTAGAGGTAGTGGTTATGGAGGAGGAACCAAAAGGCTAGCATGCTAAAGCTACTCAATCCAATAGCTAGTGAATATACGTCTATGTGGACTCTGATATAGAGGAGGAATACTAGTTTTTTTCATATGTCAAGTTCTGTCTTTTTGTGTTTAGCTTTTCAATCCATGTTTAAAAGGGCTTTACCTCTACCCCGTGGCATGATAACATTAGTCTTATAGGAGGTCATAGTTTCTAAACTCAAATTCTATTTTTGTATAAAGACATATTCACATTGCCCAGTACTAAGGGTAGTTGTAGGCATCGTTATCTTACTATATTTATACTTGAAAGAATGTCCTTTGATATGCATATTTTTTAAAATCTTAGACAATCTCGCGGGGAGTAGTAGCTCCATATTGATAATGATGTAACTTTTTTTTTTATATTAATAGTAAAGGAGTAGCTAATTTGCAAAAAAGAGAGAGATAGGGAAATCTAAACTTTATATAGATTGTGTTTTACAAGAGAAAATGATTTTCATTGTCTATCTTGCTAGAATTGCAAACATTGCAATTTTTTTATTATCAAGGTGTTAAGTCTTATCCACAACAAAATTTCACTATGAAATTCATTGGAATTTATTCTCTCTCTCTCTCTCTCTCTCTCTCTCTAAAAACAATAATATTTTGTATTAAAAAACTATTGCAACCTCATTGGTCAGCATGTCAATACAAAAAGGAAGCATTGTTCACAACCAAATGTCCAAAAATTGTTTCCAAAATTGGCAACAAAACGTTTTCTTTTTCCTTCACAAAGGAAATCCCCCCAAAAATGACTAGTATAAATCATATAGAACAGTCCTGGTATCAAAAGAGTTTTACAAAACATATAAAAGTCTAAAGTTGAGGCGAGAAGTTCCCACTGTGTGCTTCATTATGATTCTTAGAGGCTAACTTAGCTTCTTGCTCCATCCTTTCCATGTCCATTCATCCAGGATATTGGTGCACCAATTCTTCCTCCTAGACTTCACATGGAACTGAGCTAATTGACAACCTCTAAAATGAAGCTGTTGATTGTGAACTTTTCACCCAACTTGTTATCACATGCTAAAAAACTCTGCACTCTGTCTCGAGATTATCAATTTGACATTTTTGCTAAGTTACCAACTCTAGAATTTTTGCACACTCATTGTTATGAACTTCCCCCCATGAATACATTCTCATAGTTGTGTTGAAAACATGTGTTTGATTAATTGATAATAGACTCCCATGTCTCCTTAAAACCCAATGAATACCCACGAGTTCACAAATAGGGTAGTGTCTTGGGTGATTGTGGTTTTCCATCAACCCACATCCCAATTCTAGAAATTGTTGTTGAAGGCAATTCTGCTCTACCCAAGCCACCTTTATCTTTCCCACATAGTTTACCCCTAATTTATTGCAATCCTAGACTAAAATCCCACAACCAACAAAATTGCAAGCATAAGAAAGAATCTTTGTAGAATCCAACTTCCTAGCCAAAAGCCACTGACTCACCTCCGAAACAAGACCAAAGAAATTCCTCCAACAAATGTTGAGCCTGTCTCCCCAATCCTTCCCTTGAATACCGACATTGACTATATACACTATAACTAAGCATGAACCAGAAGGGGAATGCATTGTATATACCAAAATCAATCACAAACCAAAAGGAGGAATGGTTGGTCTAGCGTCCAAAAATATCCCACATGTATCCATCGTTCATGAGCCAAATACCATATGATCCTGCTCCCAAATCAAATGTGAAGTGTGGGAATATACCGGCAAATTTCTTCACCTTAACTCTCGGCCTACCATCATGAATTCATGTTTCCACTTGTCGACGAGTCTTGGATGCATAACAAACTTGGGGTTGTAACTCATGAATAAAATAAGGGATTATAACTCATGCACAAAATTATGTATCTGTGTCATTTCTTTTGTCTTCGATAGAAACTCTAACCCTAGCACAATTATCAAAAACATATCCATCACCGGATGATTCTTTCATGAAATCTATTAATCATGCACATGGATAGAAGAATCCATCACCGGGCAGATCCATAGTTCTTTGAGGTGGATCTAGGGCATATATATTATCAGAGAATAGAGAGATACATCACCAACCCTGACCTAATTAGGTGCACAAGCTCCTTCTCCCATACTTGGTTATAATGTATTTCCTCTATGTTTCTTTATTTCAATATGAACAATTCACCACATTTACTGAAATCTCTCAAGGGAAGGCCCAACAAGGTAACCCTAGAAAGTATTTGTGAATATATAGAGCCATTAGAGAAACATAAGGAAGAAAGAGAATCCAAACTTCAAACAGAGTTAGAGGCAATGCTTGATAATAAGCTTGCATCCTTTGAAGACAAGATTAAAAAACAAATAGAGTATAAAATAGTAGGGTTGGAGAATAAACCATAGAAAGTAAAGATTAGATTACCAAAAATGGAAAAACAAAGCCAAGAAAATAAATAGATAACCCAAGAAGGAGAGGTTGATAATCTATAACTTAAAATGAAGAACAATATTAAAGAGCTAGAAGAAAAGTTAAATAACTATTTGGCCCTAGAGAGTCTAGAAGGTAGATTGAATATCAAACCCATAAAAGAGGAAATGAACAAGATTATAGAGTTTGACCGTGAGCTTAACAAAAAAACCTTGAACCTCGTAATTTATGGTTTGAAAGAGGAGAAAGAAGATGACACACTAGCTCCAGTTGAGGAAGATAGACAAAATAAACTACAAATTGAAACCAATTGTCTCATAGAAGCAAAGAGATTGGGCAAACTAATTGAGCGTAAAATTAGGTAAATTCATGTTTTTTTTTTGTTTGTTAATTGGTTCGGACCTTCTTGGCATCGGGATTAACCTTTGGCTTGATAAACCGCGACTCAGGGGCATCTAAGCCCTCAAAATCACCCGGGGATCGCACCCAGCCTGAGCCACACCAACCCTTAACATGGTTGGATATTTTGTCCCCGCAGGTTTCGAATCGGTGACTTTTCAACACGGAGTGGCTTAACTACACACTTCGTCACCGACTGTTCTACACCTCAGGGACTTTAAATTTGAAGGACATGGGGGTGGGCTTTGATCCACTTATGTGTGCATGGGTCACGATACCATTTAATATAATATCTCTAGGTGCAACCACACGTTCGACCACTACCTCAAGGTGCCCCCATGGCTCCAGGTAAAGCCCTCACGAGAATTGAACCTTGCCCAACAGTGAAAAACTCATCACTTTCCACCATTGGATCCAACCCCTTTGGGCTAGGTAAATTCATGTTAAGGCGAGCTCTAATAACCATAAATATGGCATACTCAGTAAAACTCCGAGTTTAAAAGGGTCAAGACTACTTATAAATGAAGACCTCATTCCAAAAGATCAAGTTGAATTAGGGAAGGAAGTTCAAAAGGTAAAAAAAGTTGGGGAGGAAGGAAAATGGGCGATAATTAGAAGTGGAAAAACTATTATTAGGGATTAAGATCAAAATGATAACAATAAATAGGAAATCATGGACACTCTCGATCCTCTCTTGGAACTATAGTGGCTTCCATGGAGTAAAGGTCCCATATTAAGTTGGATCCTGTGTGAAATTGATATTATATTACTTGTTGAAACTTGGGAGCATGAAGAATCCAAGGTCCCTAACATTAAAGGATATGTCTTGTGGTTAGTATGTAACAAGAGACCCTACCACAGAGGGATTGAAGGCATAGTTCGTTACTTAAAGAATAACATTTTTCCTCAAATTAGGCTTCATGAGAAAGACCCTTTCAATTAGTGCATGTGGATGGAGATTTCATATATTAATGTTAAGAAGATTTGTATAGCAATATGTTATTTTGCACCTATTAATTCTACCTTTTGTAAGAAAAACAATCTAGATAAAAAGTATCACTGCAATGGCTTAGAACAAGATATCTACATGCTAAGAAATGAAGGTAGTATCCTCTTGCTAGGAGATTTTAATTCTAGAATAGCAACTGACCAAGCTATCATCTCAAGCAATGATTTCAACCCTAATCTTCTATGTCTAGGTGAGGGCCTTGTTTTATATAGCAGATACAAAAGCAACTTCGAAGACCTAGTCAAGAATTTGTTCGAGTGTGAGCTAATCAAGCTATGTAATTATCAAGATTTGATAATTTGCAATGGCCTAATGAAGTGACCGAAATCCAACCAAATGACTTGTATGCACAGGCTTGGCAACAATGTCATAGAATATGCGATATCTGATATCCCCATTTACAACCAAATAGTAGATTTAAACATTTTAAATGACCATGAGTTTGACTCAGATCCTAGACCTTTAACCCTCACTCTAGATTTTATCATACACAAAAGCCCCATATAAGAGAATTTTGATAACCAAAAACACACAATCTCCGACAAAAATAAAGTTGGTCTTTTTCTAAAGGATTTAAATAATGAATTAAATCTTCTATCAAATAAGGATAATATTGAAGACCTCTATCATAATTTTATGATAACCCTCCCTTCTTCGATTAGCAAGTTCTTGATTGAGGTGTTAGGTAAAAAGGAAAATAGAATGGTCAACCCTTGGTATGATTAAAAGTGTAAGATTGTTATAAAATCAATCAGGGATGCTTCTAGCAAGTCCCTAAAATATGACGAGATAAATAGGTACAAAGCCCTAATTTAAAAAAAAAAATGTATTATATAAATAGAAAGCAAGAGAAGCTTTTACACCTCTCTAAGCTAGATCCTAGGAAATTATGGAGGCAAATTCTAACTAGTAAAAGTAAATGAAACAATACTATTCCTTTGAGAGACTGGAATTCCTACCTTAAAAAACTTTATGAATCCCCTAATGTCGTGGACACCCTTTCTACAAAGGAAGATTTTTTTTCTTTAGAAGACATTGAATTTGGGGTTAAGCGACTCATAAAAGGGAAAGCTATGGACATCGAAGTCTACTGAGAAAATATCCTAAAAAGTGGAGGGCCTATCCTCATCCCTTATATTCACAAGCTCTTCGATTTAGCAATTAAGTATGGTTTCCCTAAACCTTGGACTCAAAGCCTCATTGTTCTTATTTTTAAAAGTGAGTATAAAAACAATCCTTCTAATTGTAGGACCATTGTACTTAGCCCTCTTTTAGCCAAGCTATATAAAAATATTTTGTAAAAGAAGATAAATGTAATGGCTAGAAAGCCACACAAAAAAAAGCTAAAGTCCAATCCAGATTTAGGAGTTATCATTCAAATGTGGACCACCTTGTTACACTTAGGATCACTGCAAAGGAGTGTTGCAATAATAAAACCAATCTCGTGCGCTACTTGATGGACTTTAGAAAAACATTTGGCATGGTACCCAAAACTAACATCTAAAGTATATTAAAAGAGATAAAAGTTCCTTTCGACTTGAGAGTTGTTGCAATAAGGTTGTACGAGAATGTTATTGCCAAGTTTAGGAACATTAACAACTGGTCAGAAGAAATTAATTATAATATATGAGTCAAGCAAGGTTGTCTGTTGTCTCCTATCCTTTTTGACATATACATCGACAAGTTAGAGGGTTGGTTGGAAGAAGCGAGATGTGTGGGGATGTATCTAGCCATAATAGTTATCATCCCTCTTCTCTATGTTGATGATATTGTTCTTATGGTGAGGAGCCCCTATGATCTCAACAAGCAACTAAAGATTCTCAATAATTTTTTCTCTATGACATGTGTGATTGTTAACACTGACAAAACAAAGGTTATGATAATCTAATCCAAAAAGGTCACATATGCTAATTTCATGTACGATGATAACAACTTGGAGGAAGTGACTTCATTCAAATATCTCATAATCAATCTTCATCGCAAGCTCAAATGGAACTATAGCACTAAGAAAAGGATAAATGGAGGGCGGAAAGCTTATTATAGACTTGAAAACAGTTGTAAATTAATAGAACTTTGGCTTTGGGATGAGAAGAAACTCCTCTTTGAGATGCTCATCATTCATATTACCTTATATGGTTATGAAGTTCATGGTTGTAGCATCTCTATAGAATTATGTAGAAAGATAGAGCATATCCAAAAGCACTTTGTAACTTATAATCTTAAAATTAAAGGCAATACAACCTATCCTATCCTCCTCGTAGAAGCGAGTCTTTCCCTTGTTGAGAACATGGCCATGAATGGGTACTTAATGTACAAGAACAAGATAAAAAACATGGAAGATAAGAAGCTTTCTAAGATTGCCTTGAAATATAGTCAAAAGCACGACTCAAGTAGGTTGGAATAAAAATGCCAAGTATTGGCTAAATCATTGAGGTATCATCAATTGTAGTTTAGGAGACCAAAAGTACCTCTTTGTTTTAACTAACGTAAAGAAGAAAATGAATATTGTTGAAATAAGAACAAATTCTCATGAACTCCATGGTGAAACAAGGCATTGAACAATTCCTAAAATGTTGTCGGTTGAAAGAATTTGTCATCTTTGCGGCACAAGGAGGGTTGAAGATGAAAAACACTTCCTCTTAGAATATCTTACATACACCCACATTAGATTTCAATTTCAAAATAGTTGTTACAATACCAAACTTCCTTTCCATTAACTCATCCAAACTATGGTGATTTTTTCGTGTAACTTAGAATTCTATTCTATTAATAATATATAAAAAAATTACTAGTGGTGCCCACTACAACTTACCGTTGGGGAAACAAGACTACATTGTTTCAAAAAATAATGTAACATCCCCTGCCTCCGAGGATGGGCCACATCACACAAATCCTTCCATTTTAAGCTCTGATACTATAATGTAACGTTACCCAACTTATTGTTGAGCAGTGATACATAAAAAATTCTAGTGCGCAATGAACATTAAACAACGCAGAATCACTCGAGGAACTGTGCACAACCCAAACTGGTTCGCGCCACACCACAATCCCTCTTGTTTATATAGATTATAATAGCGGAAATAACTTGAAATAAAATGGTACGCTCAAGCATATTGAGCACAGCGACATTACATAACGTAAGACCACTCCAAACATGCGAACACTACTATGCGCATAACCATACAGAGCATCCAAATACCACAATGCACATAATTGTTATGATTTTGCTTACAGGTCTTGTTTTCCTAAGCACACAGACTATGTTCCAATGCACACAACGAAAACAATCACTTGTATACATGACCCACTTACCGCGTGCACGGTACCTCTAACCTTCCTCAGGAAGCTCTTAACCATTTACTAGGACTATCTTATCAGGAGTTACTTCTCAACTAGCATACTCAACATATATGAATATTATTCTAAATACTCACATCACACTTACTGAATAGACAACATTAACAAAATAACAACCATTATTCATTCACAACATTATGCAAGTAATATATCATAACATATACAAATGAATAAACACATAGTAAACAAACAAGCACATAAGAACACTTATCTTTTATGAAAAGTCACCAATTGCGTGCATGACTCAGACATTCCTCCCAGACTTAGACATTGTTGCTCATAATATTTCAGCAACAAGTCACCCCCGAGCTAGGGCTCGAACTCCACTAGGGAAAAATGATTCCCGGTGCTAATCTATGCTCTAACAAATAGTTGAATTTCTTAGTCCAAGGTGTCGACTGCTGCAACTAGTCTACGGTCCCTCATTCCCCACATGCCTATCCCACCCCAAGAAGTGTGCCCCTTCTCTGCTCAATAGTCCTTCGGCTGCCCCACTTCCCTTCCAAGGCTTCAAGAACAGGTTGGATCAGGGAGTCTCAGAGCACTACAACTAATGGCCAGTGCATAAGGGAACAATTCCCAACCAATCTCTCACTTGAAGAGATTGCTAATGGGCCTGACAACCTACCTCTTGGACAACCTACGGGCCTGGCAACTCGCTTCTTCGACAACCTACGAGCATGACAACTCGCTTCTTCAATCATACCAAGCTTTTCCCAAGCATATGGTTAAGAAAAATGACAATAAGTTACAACAAAATACATATTCCTTCACAGAGGAAATGTTGTCTGAAGGGTTTCCGAATGAGTGACCTCCTCGAATTACACGAAGGCCAACAATATATATTGCATGCCTTCAACTCAACACTTGTCACCTTCAGAATTTACTTTAGCCACTTGGTGACTTGTTTCCCATCCCTTGAGAACTTAGGATAAATAATATATCTGTAAATTACACTTTTCAGAAATATTATTAAAATATTCCCCCCCTTTTCCCTTTTTCGGTGGAGTGAACCCCCCATCTCTTTTTGAATGAGTCTAACCGCGCACAACAATGTAATATATTAATAACTTGAGTGTGATACACTTTACAAGAATAGGCACACTAACCTATTTGCGTCCCGACTCACCATCCCAACCGTCACACACGCACACAAATCACAATCATTCCCGTGCACTTATGTGCACACAACATTGTGGAATATGTGCACCCTCCCTTGATGCACAATTCACATGCACTAGCTTAGGTATTCACAACACTATGGAATGTGCACACCTTTTCTTTGATAGTAAGCTTCACGCACTCCACAGGTGCGCGCAGTACCAAAACTTGGTATCACGACTCACCAGCCTATGTGGATCATTACATTTACACTTGTTGCTAAGAATTCACCAACCTATATCGATCATTACATCACACACTACTCATGTGCGCACAAAACCAAAATTGCTCACCTGCCTATATGAACAACTACAAATGGGGTTTGGATTAGGGACATTACATTCCCCTCCCCCTTATTTATACATTGTCTTGAGTGCATTATATACACATATACATACAAAACTTCAAAAAATTTCAAAAAGATGAGGATACTCTACTCGCATAGCATCCTCGCGCTCTCAAGTTGCATCCTCAGGACTATACCATGTTCATTAGACCTTTACCAACTCCATGGATTGACTTTTCGGTCCAATGTGCAAACTAATCGCACTCGAAAGTCGCCTTTTGGCCCCACCTAAATCACATTCCAATCAATGACATGGTTAGCATCAGGTACATACTTCCTAAGCAAAGACACATGGAAAACATTATGAATACACAAGGATGCAGGTAATGCAAGCATATAAACAATAGGACCAATCCTCTCTAGTATTTCAAATGGCTCATAGTAGCATGCTGCTAACTTAGAACACTTCCCCAACATCAAGGAACTGCTCTTGGCTTTTACTTTCAAAAACACGTGATCGACCCCTTTAAATTGTCTGTGGGTTCTACCTTTATCTGCGTAGATTTTATGTCTATCCTGGGTAGCCTTTAAATTATGTGTTATCGTCACCACCTGCTCCTCCATTTCCCAGTGCAAATCTGTCCCAACTATTGTGCGATCAGCTGAGTTATCTCAACTCACAGGTGTGTTGCACCTTCTACCATAAAGTGCTTCAAATGCACTCATCTTTAAAGATGTATGATACCCATTGTTATAACCAAACTCTACCAAATAGAAGTAGTCTTCCCATTTTGATGGCTTTGCCATCACATACATCCCTAACATATCTTCAATCACCTGATTTACTTTTTTTTGTCTATCCATCTGACTCAGGGTGATATGTTGTGCTAAGTTCATATTTGTTCCAAATCATTTAAATAGCCCTTTCCAAAAGTTCGAAGTTAACTTGGAATCTCTGTTATACATAATTGTCTTAGGTACACCATAGAACTTAGCAACTTCTCGCATGAAAATATCAACAATGTTAGCCGCCTTGTGCGTTGACTTCACGGTAATAAAATGGGAAACTTTAGTAAGATTGTCCACTACCACCGTAATACAATCATGTTGCTTAGCAGTCCTAGGCAACTTAGTTATAAAATCCATCGTTATAACTTCCCACTTCCACTTAGGAATGGAAAAAGATTGTAGCGAACCAGCTAGATGTTTGTGCTCGACCTTAACCTTTTGATATTCAAGGCATCTAGCAATAAAATAAACAACTTCCTTTTTCATTCCTAGCCAATAATATTGCTTCTTGACCGCGACAATAGTCTTCTGGTAACCTGGATGTCCAACATAAGGAACCTTATGCATCTCTAACAATATCAATCTTTTCAAATCCAGATCATTTGGCACATAGACTCAGTGTCTATACATGAGGATCTCATCCTCTCTCAACTCATAACCTTCCAATTTCTGCTACAACATACCTTGTTGTAAAGTCGCCTCTATGTCCATATAGCGTAGATATGATTTGAAAACTTCTAAAATTCTTTCACACAAATCTGTCTGGTACATGCTAATAGTTGTAGCATGCATCTCATGCACCCTCCTGTTGAGTGCACTAGCCACCTTGTTCTCTTTTCCTCTGATATGCTATATGTCGAAGTCATACTCATTGAGGAACTCTAACCACCTGCTTTGTTTGGCATTTAGACTTGGTTGTCCAAACAAATATTTCAAGCCACAATGGTCTGTTCTCAACTCAAATCTTTTAACCATGAGATAATGTCACCACATCTTCAAGGCATGCACTATGGCTGCCAACTCTAAGTCATGAGTAGCATAGAGCCTCTCATGCTCTTTTAACTTCCTTGATTCGTAGCATACCACATGTCCATTTTGAATTAAGACTCCACTAATTCCTTCCTTGCATACATCCATGCACACAACGAAGTCTGCATTAGGATCAACAATTCTTAAGATTGGCACACTTGTCAACAAACTCTTCAAGTATTGAAAACTCCTTGCACAATCTAAAGTCCATTAAAATGGTGCACCTTTCTTTTGCAAAGAGGTAATTGGATGCACAATCTTTGAGAATCCTTCGATAAACCTTTTGTAGTACCCTGCTAGTCCCATAAAAGACCTTGATTCTGAGACATTTCTTGGTGCTGACCATTCTTCAATGGCTTTTATCTTTGCTAGGTCCACAACTATTCCTTCCTCTGAAATGATATAACCCAAGTAGTGAATCTGCCCTAGATAAAATGAACACTTGCTCAACTTTGCATAAAGATGATGCTTCCTCGATACCTGCAACACCATCCTTGAGTTTTGCTCATGTTGTTCCTCAAAGTTTGAGTAAACAAGAATGTCATCCAAAAATACAATGACAAACTTATCTAAATAACTTCTTAAAACTCCATTCATTAAACACATGAAGACAGTTGGTGCATTTGACAACCCAAATGGCACCATTGTAAACTCGTAATGTCCATACCTTGTTTTGAAGGCCATCTTGCTGATGTCTTCTTCTTTAATTCTCACTTGGTGATAACCATATCTGAGATCAATCTTGGAAAATATCCTTGTGCCCCTTAGCTGATCAAACAGATCATCTATCATTGGCAAATGATACTTGTTCTTCATTGTTACCTTTTTCAACTTCCTGAAATCAATTCAAAGTCTTAGCGTACCATCTTTATTTTTCACAAATAAAACTGGCGCATCCCAAGGCAACACACTTGGGCGTATATACCCCTTCTTCAAAATCTCTTCAAGCTGCATCTGCAACTCCTTTGATTCAGGCGTACTCATCCTATAAGGAGTCTTGGATACATGTGTTGCTCCTGACATCAGATTTATAGAGAAATCGATATTTCTTTTCGGTGGCAACCCTGATATTTCTTTAAAGACGTCCTTGAATTCCTTTAGTACTGAGCAGTCTTCAACACTTGGCAGTTTATACACATGTGCCTCCTCCATGTGTGCTGCAAATACTTGACATCCTTTCATGTATATTTTCTTCAATTGCAAGGTTGAAACTTCTCTGATAGTTACAACTCTTGGAATTCCTTGAACTGTTCTTAAGTTTCATTCCTCATCCAAGCAAGTAAAATCCTTATTGTATTAATCCAGGACAACATGGTGCTCGTCCAACCAATCCACACCAATGAGGCAATCATACAAACCCAAAGGTATGATATTCAAATAAGCTTTTGTGCACAGTGGATTCATTTCCATCAAACATGCCTTAACTATCTCATTAATTTTCCTTTTTGCTTCTGTAGCTAATTGCACCAACCAAGTTTTTCCAAGTTTGCTTCTCGACAATTGGAATCTTTCCATCATCTTAAGATCTAGATAACTATGACTAGCTCTTGAGTCAATTAAAATAGCAATAGGTTGGCCATTAATCTTACCTTCCACCTTGATCATGTGCGACTAGAACTCAGATTTCTTGTTATCCAGCGCTGCATAAATTCTAGGTACACTTACACCTATGTGTTCAACCATCGCAACTTGTCGTACATGGTGCTTGGTCCTTGCTTTTTCACCTCTTTGAGGGAAATCTCTAAACATATGATTTTCGCCACAACCACAACATTGGAGAGGTTCTTGCCTTGGTCTTTGTCCCACTGACTCAGTCATTCTAGGCTCTTTGGGAGTTGGTTGTATCATTGCATTATTTCTTAAAAATGGTGGCTTAGTCCCTTTCTTCCTTTGTCCCACCTTGCTCTTCAACTTGTCATCCGAAGCCTTTTGGAAAATCGATCTTCCCCTTTGTTGATCATAAATAAATTTAGCACGCCTTATAGCTTTTGGATCATCATACTGTATCTTGTCATTGATAAATAAGGGTATCCCACTCAGATACCTCTGAATATTCACTTGTTCATCCTTGATGAAAGGAACACATTTTAGGAATTTTAAAAATCTTTTTTCATACTCGTCAATTGTCATACCTCTGAGCTTGAGTTTGAAGAACTCCTTCATTTTTCTATCATAGTAGCACTTGGTTAAGTATTTATTTTCAAAATACCTCTTAAATTCCCTCCAAGTAACCTTCTTCTCATCAATGTGTTGCACTTGCACATACTGATCCCACCACATTGATGGTTTTCCTTTTAACTGATAGATGGCAATTCTTCCTTCTGCCCGCGCAGAATAATTATGTAGCTGGAAGTATTTTCTCATGCCCAAGAACCATGTCTCTGCATCTTCATCCGTCTTATGCTCACCATCAAAGGTAGGAGGCTTGATCTTCTTCATTTCTCCCCGTAGCTCGTCTACCCCAGTCCTTCTCTTATTCTTTCTATCAGGAGATGGACTTGAGCTACTGCGCACTTTCCTAAACAAATGTTTTGGTGAATGGTGATGTTTCCTATCAACACCTCTTGCTTCTCTTCTTTTCTCATCAGAAGACCTGCGACTTCTTGATCTACTTGATTCAGTCTCCTTATCCATTTTCTTTTCTATTATTTCCAAGCTTTGCATCAACTTGACGTTGAAGTCATCTTGTTGCTCCTTGGCTTTCATAAGCCTTTCATTATCATCTTTATAGTTTTGGACATCTTTTTGTAGTCCTTTTATGGTTTCTACTAAATTTATGTGTTCTTCCTTGGATTTTGTACCATCAACATCCAAACCAACATACAAATCCCCGAACTCACCATTAGAACTAGAAGTTCTTTGCGCACCTCCATGCTTTTGACCTTTTGTAATGGTTTTGTCTTGTTCTAATCTCTAATAATTCTACAAAATGTGCAGACAACAAGATTTGTTAGATGAATTCATGAGACAACTTCATGAAAACTTTGCACCATCTTGTCAAAATACTTTCTTCTGATTCCTTGGATGTTTTTAACATCCCAAATGCTAGTGCATACACCACACATCAATACTTTGCGTGCATCATAGCTCTACACCGCGCACTGGTAGTTTCCGCACATAATAAAATCTGCACCGTGCACTAGTAGTTTCCGCACATAATAAACTCTGCATTGCACAACACCAATACTCAACACACGCGTCTATTTCATGCTAATCTATGGCCCATACAAGTCCAGTGTTGAACCAATAGGATGGGCAATGTCACACAAATCCTTCCATTTTAATCTCTAATACTATAATGTAACGTTACTCAATTTAATATTGAGCAACAATACATCAAAAAGTCTAGTGTGAATTAACATTAAACTGCGCGGAATCACTTGAGGAAGTGCGCACAACCCAAACTGGGTCGCGCCAGACCACAATCCCTCCTGTTTATACATATTATAACAACAAAAGTAACTTGAAATAAAACGTTACACTCAATCATACTAAGCACAACGACACTACAAAACGTAAGACCACTCCAAACATGTGAACACTATTGCGCACATAACCATGCAGAGCATTCAAATATCACAACACACATAATTGTTTTGATTCCACTTGCAGGTCTTGCTTTCTTGAGCACACAAACAACGTTCCAACGCACACAGCTAAACCAATCACTTGTACACATGGCCCACTTACCGCATGCACAATTCCTCTAACCTCCCTCACGAAGCTCTTGACCATTTAGCAACACTATCTAATACAAAGTTACTTTCAACTAGCATATTCAACATATACAAATACTATGCTAAATACTCACATCACACTTACATAATAGATAACATTAACAAAATAACAACCATTATTCAATCACAACACTATGTAAGTAATAGATTATAACATATACAAATGAATAAGCATGTAGTAAACAAACAAGCAGATAAGAACACTTATATTTTATGAAAAGTCAGCAACTGTGCGCGTGACTCAGACATTCCTCCTAGCCTTATATGTTATTTCTCATAATCTTTTAGTAACATGTCACCCCTGAGTTGGGGCTCGAACTTCACTAGGGAAAAATGATTCCTAATGCCAATCTATGGTCTAACAAACAACTGAATTGCTCAGTCCAAGGTGTTAACTGCTGTAACTAGTCTATAGTCCCTCATTCCCCACATGTATTTCCCACCCGAGGAAGTGTGCCCCTTCTCTGCTCAACAGTCCTTCGGCTACCCCACTTCCCTTCCAAGGCTTCAACAACAGGTCGGATCATAAAGTCTCAGAGCACTGCAACTAATGCCCAACGCACCAGGGAACAATTCCCAACAAATCTCTCACCTGGAGAGATTGCTCACGGGCATGACAACCCTCCTCTTGGAAAAACTACGAGCCTGACAACTCGCTTCTTCAACAACCTACGTGCCTAACAACCTACTTCTTCAATCATACCAAGCTTTTCCCAAGCACAGGGTTAAGCAAAATGACATTAAGTTACAACAAAATACGTATTCTTTCATATAGGAAATTTTGTCTGAAGGGTTTTTGAATGAGTTACCTCCTCGAATTACACTAAGGCCAACAATATATATTGCATGCCTTCAACTTGACACTTGTCACCTTCAAAAATTACTTTAGCCACTTGGTGACTTGTTTCCCATCCCTTGAGAACTTAGGATAAATAATATATCCGTAAATTACACTTTGTAGAAATATTATTAAAATATTTCCCCCCTTTTCCCTTTTTCGGTGGAATCAACCCCCCATCTCTCTTCGTCTGAGTCTGACCGCGCACAACGATGTAATATATTAATAACTTGAGTGTGATACACTTTACAATAATAGGGGCGTTGACCTCTTTGCATCCCGGCTCACTAGCCCAATAGTCACATAGGCTCTCCGACCTCAAAACATACACACACACACACATACATCACAATCATTCCCGTGCACTTACTTATGTGCACGCAACATTGTGGAATATGTGCACCCTCCCTTGATGTGTAATCCACACGCACTAGCTCAGGTATGCACAACATTATGGAATGTGCCTACCTTTTCTTTGATATCAATCCTCACGCACTCCACAGGTGTGCACAGTACCAAAACTTGGTATCACGGCTCACCAACCTATATGGATAATTACATTTACACTTGTTGCCAACAACTCACCAACCTATATGGATCATTACATCACACACTACTCAGGTGCGCGCAAAACCAAAATGGCTCACCAGCCTATATGCACAACTACAAATGGGGTTCGCATTAGGGACATTACAAATGATTATGATGTTCTCAATACCGACATAAGGAGCATTTCTCTTTAACGTATTTTTGTTGAATTGAAATATGTCTAAAGTTGTATCTAACACACTAGATAAGTTGAGTTTGCTAAGGCTACTAAAGATGGTTATCATCAAGGGAAATTTAAGAGGGGACTTAGAGCCAATGTGATAGAACCTAGTCCTCATCTTCAATATATAAATTGACATGAATGATTAACTGGCTAGAATTTCTAGTTTCTCTGGGTCTGGACAGTTGTTTGCCTCTTGCTTTGTCTGCTTAAATGTCTCCATATTCTAGAGGAGTTTGACTAGGGCTTCATACTTTTTGTCTAGGAAATCTAGTTTGTCCAAGACTTGTTGTATGTCTATCTTCTTTACCAACTTCTTGGCTAAGGTTTTGATATGCCTAGAGTCATATTCCTCAACCAATTGAGACATGATGGCTTTGGTTTTCCAATAGAAGTCTATTTGCTAGAAGTATTTCATGTCACGACTTTGAGAAAACCCCGTGTCTAGGATCCAAGACATAATTTTTGCATCGATGTATTTGAATGAGGTGTTTCCTCTTTTCTCTCAAACTCTTTGTTCCATTTCCTCCACCTCGCCTTTAGTGCTCGCACTGAACAATTTATAGTATCTCAAAGCCACCTCCCTAGATTTTCTTTCCACTTTGGTTAGTTTGTTGGGACTTGGTTTGCATTGCCTGGGTCTACCCCTTCTGGTAGGTTTGCTAGGGAAGCTATCCACCATTTTTATGATGCATGTCGGGCATAGTGAAGGACAATATAGAGACTACTCACTTGATGCAAAATGAGACCTAGGAAAGGGCTAGGAAATGCAATGCAAAATCATTCCAGAGATGAGATTGGCTTCTACTTGATGGTTGTAGGTGAATTCTCCTAAGGGGAGCTTTCGATACCATCTGAGAATAAACCCTGGGGAGGATGGAGGGTATTACCACCCAGAAGGACCTTCAATGCTTCAATAACACTCAATAAAAGCAGAGCAAGGATGACATAGGCATACCTATAAATCCACGCATTGAAATACTAAAGCTTGTTGCATCTTGTAAACCCACTCGTCCCGTTAGTTGATGGTGTATTTCCTTGAAGGTTCCAATACTATTCATAATGTCTCTCATCAAATCAATTGTATTGGGGATGACACTTAAAGTGACCAACTTGAACTCCTTACTATTTCCTATATTAACCCCTGTCCTTTCACACCAAAACCTTCTCCTCTACTCCTTTCTCATTGTATGGCAAAGTGCACTATGAAAAGAGACCAAATATACATGTAATGTGTGCGAGGGATCACCAGACCAAAGCTTGAACCTGTAGACTAGAACCTCCATGCAAGAAATTTGAACTATAAAGTCATAATCCCATAATGTCAAGGATAATTACCTTCCATGAATTCAAATTTGTGTGAATATGGGAAAAGTCTCTTCTCATAATGTGCTCTGTCATACAATGAGCTTGCCTCATGATATGCCATGTGCGTTCTTAATTGCTTGATACGTGCCTTTCCCTCCATTAAAAAGTCAAGGGATAGGTTGGGTGTATGCCTTGTTATTGATAATAATGTCCCCTACTTTTAAAGAAGTAGATTCATTAGCATAACCATCCGCTAAGGAGTTGTTCTGCCTTAGAACACAATAAAAATTGACACACGAGAACTTATTTGATTCTTGTTTTGCTCAGTCTATTCCTGATGGTAGGAGAGTATCAGTTGGGATAGTGTTCAAGACCGCGTGTCTTATAACATTCTTTGAGTCCCCAACATGATCAATTTTTGGATGCTAGAGTTGATGGCGAGCTTCAGGCCTTGCAATAATACATAGGCTTTGGCCTAGTTATTGTTTCATATACCAAGACCTCATGGAATGAAGATTCTATTGTTACTTCGGGGTTTATAATAACCCTCCCACACCTACCACCCCACCACCTTACTGTATGTGACTATTGACTTTTCAACTTTTAAGTTTTGGACTTAGTAAATTTTTTATTCACTTTTGAAATAAAATATGAGCATTCACGACTACGTATCTTTTCACCATGTAATAAAGACTTTTTTGAATCAAACTAATAATATTTGTATTAGAAAAATTTGTGTCCAAGCATAGTAATACAAAAAGAGTGTTGTCTCTTAATAAAAACCAACACCATATAATAATGATTAATGAATAAAACTTTATTTATTTTTGCAATTTATATTTGTTTTTTTCTATTGTCAAACTTAAAACATATCAGTTATATATTAATCACATAATATTATAGGCATATAGTCATTCCCTGGTGGGGGCTTTCCAACAGAGGAAACCATACCTCCACCAAGTTTGTTCATAAAAAATATGAAATGTTTGAAAGCTATGCTTCTATCCCATAATAATATACACTATTAACTGGTAATCTAGAGTATAATTGTCCATAAGACTGAAAACCAAAGAAAAAACAATAGAATGATCACACTAGTCAGGTAGCGCTTGGAGGTGGGGGATTTGCCTTTGCATCCACTTCTAAGATCAGGTCCACGTCCTCAAAGTCCTCACGAGCCTCCTTCATTTGTTGAGCATGCGTGTTTGCTTCGATTGGGTTATCCTGTATGTCAGTCGTGCTTGTCGACCCCATCTCCCTTTTTCCTTTGTCTTCTTCCTCGGGGGCTTTCTTGATGATGATTTTAACTCCAAATACTGCCCCACATACAACCTCGAACACCCCTTCAAAGATGCCCAGGGAGCGGAGGATGTCTTGATGCTCTACTTTCACGTTTACTAGTGCCTGGGCAACCATAGTTTTAACAAACCAACAGGTTTCGGTCAACCGAAAATATTTTGCATCTCCAATTATGGAATGGATGGGGTCCTCAACCCATTCCCGAGCCTCCTCTAATATTTGAGCATCGACGATTTGCTCTCTCTTAACCACCATCACCACCTCTACCTCCTCCACTGCTGCCTTAGCCTTGGCCAAGACTTTGTCTTCAAACCGACACTCAACAATGGCAACCTCGTACTCAGCCCTAGTTCCCACCTTCTTCACCCGTGTGGAAGAGGCTGAGCCATTACCCCCTCGTTTGTCCTTCCTCGAACCCCCTTTGTTCCTTCCCTGCACCTCGAGCCATCACTTCACATACTTGCCACCAATGGTGATGACCCAAAACCCACTCAATCCCGACGCCTCCTCTGATCCAGGTGGATATCGGTGACCACCCACCTATTCCAATTGGCTCAAAACAATTTGTTGGCAACTTACTATTTATAGTAGTTTTTCGGTTCCTAAACTTCATGGACCATTTTGAGGGCCTAAACGATGTTTTTTCACGATCGGGCACCTCAATGATAACCAAAGGATCTCATTAAGCCCCCCAAAATAAATCTCTTCATCAATACCTTTCCAACAAGCCATCGTGCACCCCAAACGAAGATCGTATGCCAAAGTTATGCCCCCGGGAAGTTGATACACCAAACTACCCAAAACGGGGTCCACAAAACTGTTGGCTTTTCATCTTCCAGGATTAGGGTTTTGGATTTTCTTTATGTTAAAAAGGCCTTTGGAGTCTCATTGTAATAATAATATTCTTGTGAATGTGAGTAGCCGTCACATCTCTTCTTAGAGATAAGCTGGCACCATTATAACGAGTCTTTCACTATGTATTTCTATAGTTTTGTACATTTTGCTCATCAATAGAAATTGTGTATTAATGTATCTTTGTCTTTATGGTTATATCTTTGATAAATCTCTGTTATATTATTTGATATTTGATATATCTTTATACATTTATTTATTATATCTCCGCTCTCATTTCATGTCGAAAATAATCCAGATCAGTGGTATCAGAGCAGGCTGCTCTTGGTCGTTTTTCAGTGCATGTCCCCGACGAGGTCCAAGTATAGAAACTTGGGTCTTGAGCTTGTCTCTCTTGAGTACAATCTCTCTCGCACACCCAAGAAACCCTCCATAGTGGAAGAAAAGAAAAATGACGAAGCAAAAGATTCTATCAATCTGTTGCTTGAGCAAGCTCTCACACGATAGAGGGACGAAATGATGGAAAATTTTGTCCACATCCTTCAACGCCTTCCGATAACAGCAAGCACATCTTCATTAAGCGACCACTTTGGAAGCACCTCTCCTTTCAAGGTACAAGTCAATTTTGATATTCCCTTATTTGAAGGTCAGATAGATGCAGATGCCCTAGAAAAATGGTTAAATTTGCTAAAAGGTTACTTCTTTGTTCATAATTTTTCCGATAGGGAAAAGATCACCTTCGCACTCCTTAAGGCTCTCCCCCATGTCAAACATTGGTGGGAAACTTACTAGGAGCAAAGTTCCATAGAGGAGTCTGGAATATATGGGGCCGATCCCACTTATGATTTTTTTGTGGATGCGGTCAAGGAACAATATTACCTTGTTGGTAACTATGACGACCAATACATGAGATGGACCACACTACGACAAGAGAGGGGCCAAACAATGTTGGAGTTCACAAATATTTTCCATACCTAGCACACCAAGTTGGGTATCAAAGACTCTTAGTGGCATCTGGTTCTGAAATATTGTGGGGCTCTGCATAGGTACACCTAAACCGAAATGGATTTCCTGGACATCTCATCACTGGGAGTTGACTATCGATATGTTGTCAAAATCGAGCATAAATTTAGGCACCAGAAAAAATGGGAGTTCGGGTCTGCAAATCCGCAACAACCAAAGTATGATAAATACGACTGTAACAAACAGCCTCCCAAAAACTAGTCCAAGCCACAAGAAAAGAAGGGTCACGTGAAGACGAAGAAGGACACTAGAAAGTGGTGTGATTTCCACAAAAGCGCCTGCACAACGCTAATGAATGTAACTCAAAACAACCATTGGTCGTCGAGATCAAAGAAAAGCAG
>JASDQU010736832.1:97387-115093 GCA_032191745.1 Picea mariana | reverse complement strand
TGCATGGTTCGGTGCATAGAGGGGATCGAGGGGAGTGGGATTAATGTCCCTCCCGTCATTCATGAATGCCTTTTAATGCGTCGAGTTGGCAGCTGCTGCGGGCACGAGCCGAGCACATGGCTCCGTGCTCCGCTGGCCTCCTCCCGCGCTCGCCGGTCGCCAAGTGGACCGCATTACCACCCCGATCGGGGACATTTTTTTTTTTTAACATTAAGCATTATACAATAAATCAATTATTAGTTCACTGTCTGTTAATACAATAAGTCAATTATTAGTTTACTGTCTGGTAAATTCAATTTTTATTTTGAAAAGAATCAATCTTTTCAAAATCCTCTCTTCAATTTTTTTTAAAAAATGACCTATCCTCTCTTGAATTTTAAAAAAAATGATCAATCCTCTCAAAAAGGTCTTAGCTTTCCTCTCTTGAATTTAAAAAAAAAATGATCAATCCTCTAAAAAAAAGTCTTAGCTTTGGAATAGGATTGGTATTAAGTTAGTTGGTACATTCTTTACCATCTAATAAACAGGATGCAATAAACAATGAACCACCATTGACTCATTACATATTATTTAATGTTGATCCTTTTTTTATAACTATTTTATAATTTTTCATATTTAAAAATTTCATCAAGATACACTAAATACACTCTTTATCATTTAATAAACAGGATGCACTAGGCAGTGAACAACCAACCATTGACTCATTACATATTACTTAATGTTAACCCTCTTTTTTATAATTACTTTATAATTTTTAATATTTAAAAATTGCATATCACCTTAAAATAGCCATGACATACACGAAGTGAAATTTCACACTTTTGGTTTTTAATGTATTAAAATTTCATATTTATATCATAGTAATCACTTCAGTGAAATTTCACATTTCTGAGTTTTGGAGTTTTAGATGTGTTGAAGTTTATCATAGTAATCACTTCAGTGAAATTTCACATTTCTGAGTTTGGGAGTTTTAGATGTGTTGAAGTTTTACTTTTAATTTTATGGTTTAAAATAAAATCCGGAATGTAAGATTTCAGGATTCTTACTTTTAAGTGCTGTTTTATAACATGTAATATTAAATATTTTTTATTAAGTGATAGTCATTATACAATGATGATGCAAATTTATTTAAATATGAGTATTATTTATTTTCTAATTAAATATTTAATTTAAATTATATATATATATATATATATATATATATATATATATATATATATTGATTGTAGATATTTATAAGAGAATTTTATAGAAGTTTTGAGAACAAATTTTATTATTTCCTTAAAATTATAAATGGAAAAATGAAAGTGATGGAAATTTATTTCTAATTAATTATATATATATAATTTTGTAAATCAAATTTATTTAAAGATGGGTATTACTTATTTTCTAATTAAATATTTAATATAAATGATATATATGTGTTTTAAAGGTTTCTTAATTGTAGATTTTTTTAATAAAATTTTATAGAAGTTTTGAGAACAAATTTCATTATTTCTTTGGAAATATAAATGAAATAAAATTTTATAGAAGTTTTGAGAACAAATTTCATTATTTCTTTGGAAATATAAATGAAAAAATAAAACAAGAGAGAATTTTCATTTCTAGTTAACTTCATATATAATTTTGTAAATCAAATTTCAGAGGATATTTGACCTCTAAACCAAATTTTGTTTATGCTTGGGAGACTGGTAATGGGAATATTGAATCTTCTAATAAAAACATTTCTTGGGAGTTTAAATTTTCATATTAGATTTATTGGGGATACACTTAATAGTTCTTAAAATGACATATTAGTTCATACCAAGGTTAGCTAAGGCTATACATAAAAGGATGTGGGTTGTACACAAAAATTGTATTTGGTTGGTAGTTTCACAATCCACAAGATGCAAGGGATATGGTGTTGAGACTTATTTGGATGTTTCACTTTACTTAGGTTTCTTGACCAACCTAGAAGTCAACTTGGTTTCTTGACCATGTTTGCTATGAAAATATTGGTCTTGTTGTGCTCTAGGTTGCTCTCCTCTCTCTCACTTAGGGTTTCAACGTCGGGGCATAATGTGTAGGAACACCTTCCTAGGTCATTCTACTCCTTCTCTTACTTAGGGTCTCAATGTTGGGGCATAATGTGCAAGAGCACCTTTTGTGCCACTCTATGATTTCGAGCGAGTGCTTGGGCTAGAGGCAATGAGCCCTCACTTATCCTAAAGTTATCTGTATTGGCTTGTCACATTGGAATGACTTTGTGTAATGAAGCTTCATTTGGATTTATTACACACACAAATGGTGCATGAAAACAATCCCTACAATTATTGGTGATTTATGTTTGCTTTATAAGTGGTGAAGGGGGAAATACTTAGAGATTATTGAAAGTAAGGTTCATTCACCTAAAACATAGGGGTGCCTTACTCATAATTCCATTCACACGGCATAGTATTAGAAAATGAATAAGCATCATAAGAAGAAGAAAATCATTACTCATTTAACACAAAAAATTCAAATGGGCAAGACAAACATAGGTCCTTACAATCATCATCAAATATAAGACAAAATATGGAAGAAATCATGCATAACCTGCTTGATTTTTATTATTTCACTAATGGAAATGTGCATTGGTCTTGATTAAACTAAAATCAACAATTTTTTGAATTACATTGAGGGCATCGAATGGGCACTATAAAATCTTAGTCTTGGGTCCTTATTGCATCTTTCTAAAATTTGGAGCTTATAATGAGGCTTACAATGGGTAGGAGAAAATAATGGAAAGAGTATAGAATCAATGTAACAAATCCTTCGAGCATGGGTTCAATGAAATAATACAAAAATGCTCGGGTTTATTTTCTCAAAAATCCTACAACTTACGAATATAAAAAAAACTTAATCCTTTTTTTGATGCCAAGGGTTACTTATATATAATTTGTTGGACCTTCTATCGTTGTTGATTGGTCTTCTCTCATAAGCATAACCCTAAATTAAGGACCATCACTCTCTTCTAATCTTTGCAAAAGTAGGGACACATGTGAGAGGATAACTGAAAATGGTTGCTTTGCTAATTTGTCTTCTTTCTCTCTTCCGAAGTGCATTCCTTTTCAGTTTGGGAAGGTGGCCTTGCCTATGATAAGGTAGTAGATATGGGCAACTAAGAAGGTTCCTATTGTCCAAGTGGTATCTAATCAAGAGGGGAAATTTCTTAAGGTGTACCTCATTGGGAATCCTTTGTGGCATAATCACATACAATACTAGTTTTTATCCTTGCTCGTTGATTGCATTGCCACCTCTCAAAATTTTGAAGGACTTATCCAACTCATTTTTCTCTATGTAATCAATGGGACCTAGGGAGAGAACAAGGTGTGTAATGAGTGTCTAGGTGGCAATCAATGAGTGCAATTGATTGTACACCTCTTGGGATGAGGGAATAATCTCTTTGTTTTCCACATTTGTTAGTCCACCCATTGTTTCCTTTAGTAACTTGTACTTGTCTGGAGAGTGGATCCTTAGTTGGTTATCCCATGGGCATGGAAGACCATGATTAATCATAGTTCCGATATCAATCATGAAGTTTCCAAAGGGTTGCTTATTTGCAGAGGCCTTTCTATTAGCAATCCTCCAACTCTTAAATTTGTTGGTACATGTATCAATGACCATATAGATAGAGATGTCAATCCATGAATCCCAATAATTCCTATGTTGGAGCCGGGATTTTGTTGAGGACTTGGTTGATAATGTCCGCTACCCTAACCCTGAGCTCCACCTCCTTTCTTGTCTCGTCCAAATACTTTGTTACATGCCTATGGAGACCATCAAACTCTAGGTATTACTCTAAGCGGTTTCTGATTTTGGGAACATCATCAACTACATAACCCCAAACTATGCTTTTGATGGTTTTCATTGCAGTTAATAGTTTATCATTTTCCAACGTCTCTTTGTAACTTGTCCTCCAAGTATCTGTTTCTTTTGTTAATTCTATCACCTGCTTCTTTTCCTCATGCCATTTCTTCTGAGTCTCTTCCATCTTTTGCCCTTGTTTTTTAAGATCTTCTTTGCTTTTGTTATCTAGGTTTAGGGCATTGGTGGCTCGGTGTAGGCTTCCATGGTGCTTTATTCTCCATTTCTCCACTTCTTTGAGGAGTTGCTCAATATTCTATTGGAGTTCTATTGCATTGTCATCTACATTAATCCCTTGAGTCAAGGAACTATAGGCAATGACCTTGTTTAATTTCTCCTATGTAACCTCATAGTGTAGGGACCTAATTCTTTCATTGGCCTCATCTAGCAACAAGGACAAATCAATTGCCTTGATTTGATCAGATTCTAGGATTGCTATCCTTTTCTTCCTGGTTTGATTTTTTGCATTTAGGATAACATTCTCACTTTTCAAGAAATTGGCTTCATTAGTCAACTTATGCTTTTCTTCCACCATGTGTTTAGTCAAAGGTAAATTTGGGGTTTTCTGAGAATCTCTCCTTAAGGATGCCAATCTATTCTATAGTTACTCTTTCTCAACCTTCAAGGATTTTGTTTTGGCAGTCAAAAAGAGTTTTTGGATGATTAGAGTGTCAAATTTCTTCTTGAAAGCTTCTTGAGTGAGAAACCCCCACATATTTGTTGTACATGACATTGTTGGATCTTTTTGCCATCAAAATATTATCCTTAGGAGGAAATTCAATTATTTTAAATGTGACTTTAGCTTCCCTCTAGTCTTGAGGCCCCATTACTGAATATGACTTTTGGACCAAGTTTCTAGGGTGGTCACAATATATACTTTCTTGTCTCATCATCATACAAAGGGAGGAGTTTGGGTTGGGAAAACGTGTCTAAATGCTCTAAGGTAGCTAGTGCATATTTGTTTTCTTTCCTCCTCTTCTTTTCTTCTCACACTATTTCAAGAAGGTCACATTAGTCTAGGGATTGAATGATGTCTAACCATGAAGGTTGTTGGCTGATGGTATGTGAAGTGCCAACACTAGGTGTATTGAGCACCCCTCTTGGTATGGCCAAAGTAAGAATGTGGGAGAATTTGTAAAGGGTGGGAGGGGGGGAATTGGGGTGAAATGGGAGGACCCTCCAACCTGTTTGGGCACATTGGATTTGGATATGGTATTTCCCACTTCCCCTTCAATTTCTCCTCCTAATATATTTGTTCTAGCTTTCTTCCTTTTAGTATCTTCATTTTCTTCCTCGCCTCCCCTCTTCCTTTTCTCGTCCTGAGCAACTTCTTTTGGGATGTTTTATTCTCTTCCTTTACTTCCTAAGAATATTTTGTTGCAAATTTCTTCTTTGTTGTTTTCTTCTCTTCCTTTGCTTTTTGAGTAGCTTCTTCTACAACATTCTTCTCTGTTGTTTTCTTTTCTTCCTCTACTTTCAGTGAGTAACTTTTTCTCCTACAACTTTGGCCTCCAGATTTGTAACATCCATGACCATCCAAAGATTGGGTGATGCTACCATGTGGAATTTACAGCTTATATAAAATATATGCATTTTAATGAACTTAACACAGCTAACATAGAGTTACTGCTATCATATAGAATTAAATAGAATTAAGAGAAATTCATACAAGCAATGGAATACATGAAGAAATACAACATCACAACAACATGCATAAAATACATAATTAAACATAGAAATGATACTTATGTTTTAGCTGGAGTAAATCCACCAACTACGTGCAAACCTTCCATGAACCTCCTAGCCTTAGACCGTGCTGCTCATCACTCTCAATAGTAGGTCACCCCTGACCTGGGACTAAACTCCATCGGGCAAGAGAATTCTAGGCTTGGCAAGGACAACAAGGAAGTTGCACAAAGCAACATGAAGGATCTTTTATCCCAGGAGCCACTTACGCCCACAACACACAGACCCTCATTCCCCACACACCTACTCCACTCCAAGAGGATACACCTTCACTAATACAAGTCCATTGGCCAATACACCTCCCTTACCTTAGGCTTCAACAACAGGCTGGACTAGAACTCTCAGAGTACTATGGCTGCTACGTGACTCCCTTCCAGGAGAACTCATTTCCCAACAGACTCTCTCACCTGGGAGAGCTGCTCACAGGTTTGATAACCAACTTTTGACTCAGCTACAGCTGGGTACAGTTGACAACAACAACAACAATTATAGCAACAACAATAGGGAAAAACGAGCATGGACACCTGAAAAGGAAACAACCTAATGCTAAGTCATAAAACAACTCAGGCAACTACAATTGCATCAGGCTTCACAGGAAACAACACAGGACGACTTTCCCGTTTCTGGTTTCAAAGGTGCGAGAGGTGTGCAGAGGTTAGACAATGCAGAGGCAAGAACGATTCACGTACAGGAGGGGAGAATGGCAGGATGACCAACCTTCCCGTGAGGGTTTCCTTCACTGTGCGCAAGTATGCAGATGCATCACAGAGGCAAGAACGATTCAGACAGAGTACGAACAATGAACTCAGACAGAGGATGGCTTTAAATGACTCGCGAACCCCCAACACACATCACGCTTCAGCTTTTAATTGCATGATCCCAGGTCGACACTTGTCTTTTTGGAGCTGCATGCGCTCCATTTAGCTTATGTCCCCAACCACCAAGAACTTAGGATAACAGAACATATAATGTTCACTTTAGTCTTCAGGAAACAATATTACAATATTATTCCTCTAGAGGTAAGCCCCCTATCTTAGCCCCTGGGCCCAAATACTTAGCCCCCCTTCCTTACCCTACCTAGTGGAGCTTAGTCCCCCATAACTCTTCTTCGTGGAGGTTCTACACGCAACAATGTTTATATTTTATTAATGATCTGCATAATTACGTATACAAACAAGATATCAGGCTCCTGGCCTTGGCATTTGGCTCACCAGCCTAATAACACATAAGTCTTTTAGCTTATAACCACTTGGCTCACCATCTTATAAGGAAAATTACAATTTAGAAGGGGCTCGACCTTGGGGTATTACAATCCCCTCCCCTTATTTTTGCATTGTCCTCGGTGCAACTTATTTACAAAACAACAACAAGATTTCCAAAATCTTAAAAAAGATGTGGGTACTATGCCCGCATAGCATCTTCATGCTCCCATGTTGCGTCCTCAGGACCGTACTAGGTCCACTAGACTTTTACAAGTCCTATGGCTTGATTCCTGAGCTAATTTCTTTTCCGGTCCATTATACGCACCGGATGCACCTGCAAGACGCCTTCTTGTTCTACTTGAATCACATTCCAATCGATTATATGATTAGCATCAGGTATATATTTCTTAAGCAATGAAATATGAAACACATTATATATAGTCATGGATGTAGGAAATGCAAGCATATATGCAACTGGTCCAATCCTTTCTAGGGTTTCAAATGGCCCACAAAATCTGGCTGCCAACTTGGAACAGTTTCCCAGCTTCAGGGAACTTCTGTTAGCTTTTACTTTCAGAAAAACATGATCACCCACTTTGAACTCCCTGTGGATCTTGTTCTTATCAGCATAACTCTTCTGCTTGTCTTGGCCAGCTTTCAAATTCTGCTTAATCTTCAACATTTGTTCTTCCATTTCCTTGAGCTACTCTGGCCCAACCACTGCTCTATCAACTGGATTATCCTAGCTTACTAGAGTGTTGCACTTTCTGCCATAAAGTGCCTCAAATGGGCTCATCTTCAACGATGCTTGATACCCATTGTTGTAGGAAAATTCTACCAAGTGCAGGTAGTCTTCCCATTTAGATGGTTTGTCCATCACATACATCCTTAGCATATCTTCTATCACTTGGTTCACCCTCTTTGTCTACCCATCAGACTTGGGATGATAAGCATTGTTGAAGTTCAGATTTGTTTCAAATCCTTTGAACAACCCCTTCCATAAATTTGAGGTAAATTTCAGGTCTCTGTCAGACACAATTGTCTTGGGAATACCATGCAATCGTGTTATTTCCCTCATAAAAATATCAACAACATTAGCTGCCTTGTGAGTAGTCTTTAATGGAATAAAATGGGTAGCTTTCGTAAGCTTGTCCACCACCACCATGATTGAATCATGCTGCTTGCCTGTTATGGGCAATCCTATGATGAAGTCCATTGTGACCACTTCCCACTTCCACTCATGGATGGGTAAAGGTTGCAGCAACCCTGCTAGGTGCATGTGCTTAGCTTTAACCTTCTAGCACTCCATACATCTGGCGATGTATTCAACAATATCTTTCTTCATACATGGCCAAAAGTAATGGCTCTTGACTGCTGCCACAGTTTTTTGATATCCAAGGTGCCTTGCATAAGGCACATTATGCATCTCATTCAAAATCATAAGTTTCAAGTCCTGGACATTAGGTACATAAATTCTGTTCTTGTACATAAGTATTCCATCAGTCTCTAATTTATAATTCTCCACTTTCTGTGACATCTTACTTTGATGTAGCTTTGCTACCAAATCCCTGTACTGCAAATCAATATTTGCATCCTCCAAAATTCTGCTTTTAATATCAGTTTGGTATGTGCCAGTGGCCGAAGCATGCAATTCATGCACTCTCCTGTTGAGTGCATCATCCACTTTTTTTTCCTTCCCTTTGATATGCTTGATATCAAAATCATACTCACAAAGAAACTCCAACCACCTACTCTGCCTAGCATCCAAAGTTGGCTGATCAAACAAATACTTTATACCGTTATGGTCTGTCCTTAGTTCGAACCTCCTTCCCATGAGGTAATGCCTCCATTTCTTTAGAGCGTGTACTATGGATGCCAACTCCAAATCATGAGTTGCAGAGTTCCTTTTGTGCTCTTTCAACTTTCTGGATTCATAACAGATTACGAATCCATTCTGACCGAGGACTCCTCCCAGTCCCTTTTTGCTCGCATCTGTACACACTACAAAGTCTTCATTTCGATCTGTAATCGTTAGGATTGGAGCATTGGTTAACAATTGATTCAATTGTTGGAAGCTTCTCTCACAATCTTCTATCTACTGGAACTTCTTCTCCTTCCTTTGTAAGGAAGTGATAGGGTGAGTTGTCCTCGAGAACCCTACAATAAACCTTCTGTAATAACTAGCTAGACCCATAAAGGATCTGACTTCCATCACGTTTTTTGGCGCTGACCATTCTCTGATGGCCTCAATCTTCTCAGGATCTACAAATATCCCATCCTTCGAAATAATATGCCCCAAGTAATGGATCTGCTCCTGATAAAACAAGCACTTGCTCAATTTGGCATACAACTGGTTCTCTCTTAGCACTTGTAGCACCATCCTCAGATGATGTTCATGCTCTTCCTACGACTTGGAATACACCAGGATGTCATCTAAAAAGACTATGACAAACTTTTCTAAATATTCCTAGAATACACCATTCATCAGGCACATAAAGACAGCGGGTGCATTCGACAACCCAAATGGCACCACTGTAAACTCATAATGACCATACCTTGTTCTAAAGGCGGTCTTGCTGATGTCCTCATCCTTTATTATTACTTGGTGATATCCCGACCTGAGGTCTATCTTCGAAAATATCTTTGCATCCTTCAACTGATCGAAGAGGTCATCAATCCTCGGCAAAGGATACTTGTTCTTAACAGTTACTTTGTTCAACTATCTGAAATCAATACATAATCTCAACGTCCCGTCCTTCTTCTTCACGAATAGGACCGGGGCACCCCAAGGTGACACACTTGGGCATATATACCCCTTCTTTAGAAGCTCTTCAAGCTACAATTGCAGCTCTTTCATCTCTGGCGTACTCATTCTATAAGGAGATTTTGACACTAGAGCTTCTACAGGCATCAAGTTTACAAAGAAGTCAATATCTCTTTTCAGAAGTAGTTCGTGTACCTCCTGAAATACATCTTCAAACTCCTTTAGTACCACATGATCTCCAATCTTTGAGACCTCATCCTTAGATGCTTCCTCCACATGGGCTAGAAATAATTGACAGCCTTTTCTGTAGCACTTCTTCAACTGCATTGCTGAGATTTCTCTGATAGCAACAACTCTGGTAATTCCTTGGAATGTTTTCCGATTCCCTTCCTCATCTAGGCAAGTGAATGCCTTGTTACGACAACCCATGATGGCATGGTACTGGTCCAACCAGTCCATCCCAATAAGACAGTCATAAGAACCTAAAGGCAGAATGTTCAATTCAACGTTTGTGCTCAGTCCATTCATGTCCACTGGACATGACTTAATTAACTCAATGACCTTTCTCTTGGTTCCTGTAGCCAGTTGCACTAACCAAGACTTTTCATGTTTGCTTCTCGACAATTGCAAACTTTCCACCACTCTAGGATCTATATAACTATGGCTAGCCCCTGAATCAATTAAAATTATAAAGGCATGGTTGTTGATCATACCTTCCACTTCAATCATGTGCGACTGATATTCTGCTTGCTTGTTGTCCAGGGCTGCGTAGATCCTTGGTATTCTACTGCCCATGTCCTCCATTGTTGCTACTTGCTGAACATTGTGGGCAACTCTCACTTTGTCATTTCTGTGGGGGCAATCTCTGTACCTATGATTTCCTTTACAGCCCCAACATTCCATAGGTGGTTGTCTTGGCATTTGTTCACCCACCTTAGCCTTCCTGGGCTCTTTAAAAGACAACTTTCCTTGAGGACTGTTCCTGAAAAATGGTGGTTTGTTTCCCTTTTTCCTCTGCTCCCTCTTAAACTTCTTCTTGTCTTCCCAAGCTTTTTGGAAAGTAGGTTTTTCTTTTTGCTGATCATATAAGCATTTTTCTCTCCTTAAAGTTTCTTCCATAGTCTTTGGGTCATCATACTGGAGCTTATCACTGATGGAAGATGGCAGTCCACTCAGATATATTTGAATTTTGACAGTCTGGTCTTTGATGGAAGGAACATACTTCAACAACTCCAAAAACCTTCGTTCATACTCATCAATGGTCATGCTGCCCATCTTGAGTTCAAAGAACTCTTTCTTATTTCTGTCATAGTACCTCTTAGTTAAGTACTTCTTTTCAAAATGCTTCTTGAACTCTCTCCAAATAACACTTTTCTCTCAGATGTGTTGTACTTGTACAAGCTACTCCCACCATACAGATGCCTTTCCTTTAAGTTGGTAAATGATAATTCTTCCCTCTACATGAGAAGAATAGTTCTGTAGTTGGAAATATTTCCTCATGCCCAACAACCAAGTCTCGGCCTCTTCATCTATCTTGTGTTCTCCGTCAAAAGTAGGAGGTTTAATTTTGTTCATTTCACCCTTCAGTTCATCCACTCCAGATCTCCTATGTTTTCTGGTAGGAGATGGGATTGAACTATTGTGTGCCTCCTTATTGGAATGTTTTGGGGAGTGACGATGATGCTTGTTAACGCTTCTTGATCTTCTTTTCCTCTCAGGGTTCTTGCGACTCCCTGTTTTGCTTGAGTCACTCTCCTTATCCAACTTCCTTTCAATTTTTTCCAGACCGTGCATCAACTTTAAGTTTAATTTTCCTTGTTGATCCTTGGTTTTCATGAGCTTTTTGTTATCAGCTCAGTGAACCTGGGCGTCTTTCTGCAATCGTTCAATGATTTTCATCATATGCTCTTCCTTGTTCATCTCTCCTCCATGCCCATTGGAGTTCGATTCTTCCCCTCCTAAATGGACATCCATTCCTTTTACTTCATTCTCTGAACTGGAAGCATTCTGTGCCTCCTCCATTTCTTTGCACTCTGTGGCAATTCGCTGCAGTCCTGACACTTGTTGAACTCTGCAAAACACAACGTGTAGTCAACCAGAATTTGGCAGGCCATCATTCCTTAACAATTCCCACAACATTCATAAACCAATTTGATTTAAGAAAATGTTCAGATTTCATTCTCTGTGATTCTCGTTCAATCAATAATCCATGCAGATTTATTCTTTCGGATCTTTGCTCTACTAAGTTTTCGGGCACTAGCCCTTTTCTCTCAGTCCCCAACCCATGCGACCAGGGGTCGTGACCAAGCGCTAGATCAATAAAATAGTGCTCTAGCCTTTTGCCTTCGGCTTCGAAATATTTTCAAAGCACAAAACAACGATCACTTGGATTTTTGAGTTACTGAAATTGCGTAGTAGGGCGGATCAATGGTCCACGTCTACCCAACATCCAACGGTTGACACTCACTGTGGAACCTCAGGTGTCTAAGTTCCGCAACTTCAGAAGATTTCACATCCGCACACCTCGAACCATTAATCTTCGAACACTCCCACGTCACTTTAGGTGACGTCATTACGTTACATCACTTAACATTTTCCCAATTGCGGGGGCATGCAACGGTGGTTTTGGAGTAACCCACCTTTCATCCCACAATTCTCTTGACGGTGACACGCAACCTTGTCGAACTCCGTTATCAATCTTGTTGTTATGGTTTGTTGTTCCTTATGTTTACTTTTTGATCTGAATTCTATATGATGGCTACAATATTCTTTCATTAAGTTCTTCTTCTTTTCTTAATTCCTAAGTGGTAATTGAACACATGCTTTAAACTCAACCAAGTCTTTTAAAGATAATTTTCGAATCAGTACCAGAAAGACTGAACAAGAGAAAACCATACAACTGTAGCTGTTGCTACTCCTCCTCCAAACTTGTGCATTGTTTCTGGTTTCCTGAGTGAGAGTGAGTGAACAAATGAGCCAACACGTCCTCTATTTATATTAATCTGTCTAGTGACTTTTCTGGCTGGGTCGACCTAACTTTTTGGTAATTATTTTTTTTGCTTATTTTTTTCCTGTGAGGATGACTTGTCTTCTTGGAGGATAATACCTTAATATTATATATTCTGCTAAGCCTACATGTCTTCTAGGGTTTTCACACATCTGTTTAGGGTTTCTCTTGCTTTCAAAATAATCTATTCTAGTCAAAGGTTACATATGGAGGATAATACCTCTTGAAGCTACCATAATATCAAGATTCCCTCTTAGCTAGGGAGGTATTAATGGTCTCAAACACATCCATCCATATTCACATGGCATGGGCAAGACTCACATAGTTCTGTAGACCATTCTATAGGTAGCATCATTGTAACTATCATCATTACTATTAGCATCATCTGGTAGCAATCATAAAAAACATAACGTCGTACTTGTTCTTGGTATTCTTCTGTCATATAAAATATCACAATATCCATGAGCCTCATTTATCTATATTGATGATCCATCTCCATCACTATGTGTCTAGCACCTTGGGTCATTCTTATCCCATGACAAGAATCATGACCTCATCAGAGCCACATTCACCTCATAGTTGATCCTCTCATAGGATCACTCCATGAATGCATTTAGCTCGATGATATTGGACACGCGTGTCTAACACCTCGGGTCGTTCGTGTACCATGACAAGAATTATGACCACATCAGAGCCACAAACACCTCATGGTGATCCTCTCATAGGATCACTTCGTGAATTCATTCAACTTGATGCTATCAGACATGTGGAATCGCACCTCAAACACCTCGAGTCCTTAGTCCGTCGAAGACTATGTTGGGGCACATCTACTCTGGATGTAGATGTTCCCTATCTCCCTTGGTCTGCAGCCCAGTTCCTGTGGAGATAGAGTTGGCTCGATGCTTATCGGGGCTACTCACCTACTCGTGAGAGTTTCAAGGCCCGATGCAATTCACACATAGGAGATATAGCAACAACTCAAATTTTTAGTCCATCAAAGATTACATCTGGGCCTATTCCCACATGATCATGTCTATCTGATCAATCTTGGAATATTAGCACGATGCTGCAATCATCAATACTCCCCCAGGGAAACATTTACATTCCTGCCAAGATTGTCCCAGACAGAGGCTTAGTGAAAATGTCATCTATCTACTCATCTATGGATAAGTGATGGAGTATCACCGCTCATTCCATGTCTTTGATAAAGTCCTACAATATCCTTCATCTCAAATTCTGAAGTCAACTCCCTCTATCTAAGAGAATCCTCGAACCACGCTTCTATTTGCTGCATGCACCTTTGTGTCCTTCAAAGTGTCACAAAACCAAGTTGGCTTCTTCCTGATCAATGAATCCCTCTGAAGTTTGACTCCCTTTGAAGTCTGACTTCCTCTGAGTCCTTTCAAGTCTTTCTTTTCTGTGGCAACCTTCTTGGAATACGTAGGATAAACTTCTTGAAACATAAACAACAAGAGAAAAAGTATTTCCAATATAATAACATTTTATATAGGAACCTATCAATTTCATGGTAATTCATTATAGCATTACCAAGGTGTCCTGCTTGAGAATAAGAACAAGAAATATCTTCTAGAGGAAATGTTAGTTTATATTGCAATTAAGTACAATAAGCATTTATATTAATAGTACATGCTACTAAGTATTCATTTGTTGCTAGCATTAATAAAATCTAAAGGATTGCAATACTTAAGCAAGAATAAAATATCAAACATGATGTGTAAACTTGGACTCTGGCTATTGTTCCACTTGAGTTGCTTTTCTTCTAAGACAAGTATTCTTTCCAATCAAGAGAGTGTGTTGATCCTGTGAATGTATTAGATTTGAGATATTTCTGGCTCTACGATCGCTTCTTGGACAAAGATCCCTTCTCTTTCCAGAGATTCAAGTCTGCAGTAGTTGTCGTTTATTGTTTCCCCTACTCCACGTTCATGTGCTTGGAAGCTCAAAAAATCAAACTTTTCATCCTTTGAAGCCTGCTCTTTAGTCTTTGGTTCCATAATTTTGCCCTTTTGTTCTTTGCAAGGATGATGTCAATCCTTGTCTTCCATGCTCTACCAAGAGACCATGCTTCTTCTGCGCCACTCTAATTTTATAGAGGAAGTCATGACTATGTTTGACTTTGACCTTGAACAATCTTTTAACTTTGACCCAAAAATTCAACTTTGACATTTTTGATGGTTGAGAGCACCAGGAGATGCACTGGGTTAAGTCGCACTAGGATAACTAAAAATTAGTCCCAATACTTCATAGAAACATTCAATGCAACTGGCACGAAGGAACTGACAATGCAATAACAATTTTGCTACAATGAGCTTGACAGAGAGCTGCAGATCTACCTTCCAGTGGTTAGACTATTCTGAAGGTGGTGTGGGCCCATAAATTGTTAGAATATTGTGTTCATTTAACCATAGACAATGTCACAACATTATCACCCAACCATATGCACAAACCCACCCCTGTGCATCTTAACCTTTGACAGAAAGAATGATTCCGGGAAGCAACACTAGACCCAATAGATGACCAAGAGAGTGCACATTCTCCTAGGGTAGCGCACAAGAGAAAGTACCAGAAATACTGAGCAAGATAATACCATACAATTGCATCTATTGCTCCTCCTCCTCCAAACTTGCGCACTATTTCTGGTTTCTTGAGTGAGAGTGAGTGAAAAAATGAGGCAAGATGTCCTCTATTCATATTAATCCGTCCAGTGACTTTTTTGGCTGGGCCGACCTGACTTTCTGGTAATTATATTTTTTGTTTATCTTTTTCCTATGAGGCCGACTTGTCTTCCTAGAGGATAATTCCCTAATATTATATATTTTGCAAAGCCTACATGTCTTCTAAGGTTTTCACACATCTGTTTAGGGTTTCTCTTGCTTCCATAATATTCTATTCTAGTCAAAGGTTACATATGGAGGTTAATACCTCCCGCATCTACCATAATATCAACACTACCTAAGGCTTCCTAGACCTCTGCGCATTGCTTGGGGGTTGTATTAGACTTGTTCCCTCTGCAGTCTACTACTGGGAAACTTTGCGGCCCTATTTAGTGGCTGTATGGCTTTTCTGTTGTTCTTAGTGGCTGTACGTACTTCTGTCGACTCATCTTGCCTAGCGGCCACGCACCCATGACCTTTTCTGCTGCCAATTCCTCGCTGTGGTGGCTCCTTTGCAACTAATGGATACCTTTGGTTGGTCAACGACTGACTCACGACCGAATGCTTCTTGTGATGTAGCGACTACCTCCCTTGAAGCGCTTGGGGCCACTCCACTATGACTGCAACCTCATGTAGCTCCCCATGCTTGCTCGAATCACCTCTGTCGGTTGAGCCTCCCTCTACACAGACATACAATCTCTCACCCACGTCCGCTGCTGTTGTTTACTTCAACCGACTCTCGATTTCACTGTGAATCTCAGCCACGTCCACAATACCACGTTCCGCCCCTACTATTCTTCGCCTAGCTCATGCCACAAATGCATTCCATAGCTAGAAGCCTCTTCTGCTTCAGTTACCCATAACTCATGCTACTTCCCCATAGTCATCTTTGCACACGATTATGTCTTCCTCTGCCAAATTGAAAACTTAGCACACGACCACGATGCGAACTCAATGCTTGATTGTACTCTACCATTACTTGCAGTAGATGTGCCACTCCTTCTCTGCACACGCCTACCACTGCTTACTCAATGACCACCTCTTTACTACCTACATTTGTGCACATGGCTCTCCAACTCCGGCTACTGAATCTCCTCCCCGTGAGCTTGCTACCACTCTGCGACATCCAATACTTCAACCATTTTCGACAACTCCAGCTCAGATCGTATGACGTACGTCATACGATGACTGTACAGTCTGTACGACCACTGTACATCTGTACAATTTTCCTTTTAATTTTTATTTATTTATCCTTTCTACAGCTGATCCTGCAATTAAAATTCCCCGCAGACAAATTTTCTCGCTGCTAATAAACTTGATCTCGAAAAATATGGTTTCCTTCAGAACCACAGCTCTGATACCATGCTAGTTTATCTCAACCCAATACATGGCTAATAATCCTGAATAAAATCACTTTATTAATTAAAAGAACAACTAGGTTGTTAATGAATTAATCAATGAAAGCATAAAACTGAAACCATACACATTGCACAAGATATCTCGGTAAACAACCCTGGAAAAAATCCCGAAGGAAAAACTAGAGCTTAGTTGGTTTTATTAAATAAAATCTCGGGCTTTCGTCTTGGGATAATGGCCCATCATAGGAATACAATGCAACAAATAACCAATCTCTACAAACCTCAATATCATTCCTTCGATCTTGTTGGTCGGCTTCTATCTCCCTTGCTGCCCCTTTCCTCCTTTCCTCGACCCCTACCCCTCCACACTTAGATGAAATTCTCTTCACCCAATCAATGAGATGTCCTCACTCTGTGTGTGACACAAGCACATGAGCAAAGACTCCTTTGCTCCAATGTACTTTCTATGTGTCTCATCTTGTCACTTAGACCACCTTTTATATTGTTGAGTTAACCCTAAATCCAAAACCCTAGATCTACTAAAGTGATCAAGGGATGATATTAGATCTCCCCTTCACTTCAGATCTATTGGCTAGGATTAAATCAACTCTTAAGTTACTAATGCCAAAAGGCATTTAACTTAATTAAACTCGCATTAATCTAAAAGGTCATTCACTTTGATAATTAACACAAAGTGAATTTACTAAGGTTCTTGAGAGGCATCACATATGACTTTCACATGATAGACACTGAGCATATGTGGAAGTACCTGTCCGATGCTAAATACATCAACATAGTGGAATTTCCCAAGAGCATTTCCAATGGCTCGAAGAGAGGTTAAATTCCAAATGTGCAGAGGAAAGTTTGGAAGTCTAATCCAAACTAGAGCTGAGGACATGGTATTTGTCACTGGAACAAAGGAAGGATACCAAAGTTTCATGGATAAGCCATATTTTCCCTAGAACTAGGAACTTGTTTTTTAACCAAATCCTTGTCATCAACATTATCAAACATCACAATAAAAAACCCCTTTGCACATGGGAAAATAAACGCTTCTCCTTTAATATCG
>JASDQU010736832.1:64925-97367 GCA_032191745.1 Picea mariana | reverse complement strand
CACATGATAGACACTGAGCATATGTGGAAGTACCTGTCCGATGCTAAATACATCAACATAGTGGAATTTCCCAAGAGCATTTCCAATGGCTCGAAGAGAGGTTAAATTCCAAATGTGCAGAGGAAAGTTTGGAAGTCTAATCCAAACTAGAGCTGAGGACATGGTATTTGTCACTGGAACAAAGGAAGGATACCAAAGTTTCATGGATAAGCCATATTTTCCCTAGAACTAGGAACTTGTTTTTTAACCAAATCCTTGTCATCAACATTATCAAACATCACAATAAAAAACCCCTTTGCACATGGGAAAATAAACGCTTCTCCTTTAATATCGGGTTGCCAGAGCCTGAGATCCATTTGTGTAGGTTGACTAGACGTGGCCACAAATTGATGAACTGACAAATCAGAGCAGTTGAGCTATAGATATTTTCCTTAGATACAACTTATTTCACCAAAGGGATAGTGATAGCTAGAGCTTCTTGAACCATCAAACTATTAGAAGAATATTGCACAATGTCTCTCAAAGAGGGCTTACCAAAATTTATAGAGGAAGGAGGCAGGGCATAGGAACCAAAAGAATGCACATGATCTACATTCAAAATGGAGACAGAATCATTGAGGAGAGAAGATGTGGTTGTCACAGAAGGAGATGTTGTTATTAAACCGAGAAAGTCAAGAGGGCCATCGGTCACTGCAAAATCCAACCCATAGGAAGGGTCGACCAAGCCCAGCTTGGATGCCACCGCTAGAGAGCATGAACTGACATTGAGAGAGCACATGTCTAGGGTTAAACGCTAGCTGACGCTATGATGGAGAGTCAAACAACGTTATAGTAGGAAACCTTCGTGATGTAAAAATTTGAAAGACATGGGGTGGGATTTGATCCACTTATGTGTGCACATGTGACAAGACCATTTAATATAATCTCTTTTAGTGCAACCACATGTTTGACCACTACCTCAAGGTGTCCCCATGGCTCTAGGAAAGCCCTCATAGGAATTGAACCTTTCCCACTGGTGAAAAACTCCTCGCTCCTCACCCAATGGATCCAACCCCTTTGCGAAAGTTCTTGGTATTTATTAATAGATGTGTTTTTTAGAGTTTTAATGAGATCACTTTCATTTGGTTTCCCTCACATATAACTATGCCTTCATTTTCCCCTTCTTTTCTCTATTTAAAATACATCACAACCACCATTATGTGTATTATCTATGACTTTGATTTCGTACTCCATTTTTTCTGGATTTTATGGACAAACACCTATTAAATGGATTTATTCTTATCATATATTGCACTTTTTAATTGTATCTCATTCTACAATTGTTGAGACCATTGAGCTCATTTCAATTTTAGACATCCTTATCAAGTAATCCTTTGATAACGTGTAGTTCTAATTAAATTCTAGGAGGTGTATATACTGTCATCTTCCTTTTCAATAAAAATGGATAAATTCACACAAGGAATTGGTGGCTTCCTCCATTTCTTGGAAATGGAGGTAGAGGTTTTAAATCCTTATACACGTTCAAGCCAAGGAAATTGTTACTAGATTAAAGTCAAGAAGACATAACTCTAGAAGGAATCTATTCCTATCTTAAAACCATGGCTCATTTTCCATGAATAATTTCCTATCATTGACCTTTTGAAAGTAAAAAATGAAGAAACCTTTAGCAGAACAACACACACATCAATATTTTGTTATTTAGTGCATGAAGGTCGTACTATTTGGCCATAGATTAATAGATTTTCTAATTTAAGGAATTTTCTTTTAGTTTTTGAAGCTGTATCAAATGTCATTAATGAGAATCTAGAAAAAATGAGTAATTTATTATCTTTCAATAGAAAATCTTCTTATATGAGAACTTTTAGATCTTGGAGATGGGGTTGTGGACATTTGATTTTTACCACATTACTAAATCCATTTGAAAAAACACAATAGTGTCCCTTGAGGGAGGAGGGAACCAAGGTGGAACTACAATACTTCTATGATGTTTTAGACTAGAGATGTTTATGCGAGTGAGAACGCTTTTTGTAATCATTTTTGTTCAAATAAAGTAAACCATAAGAGTTGTAGAGTTCTTGGGAATCTCTATGCATGAAACATTCCTCAAGACAATAAGCTTGTGATTATAGTTATATAAGGAAAAAGAGAAGGGTGGCTTTAATTGTTTCTATGTTTATCATCTTACCATCTATTGGTCAAAATCATAGCTCTCTTTAACTCTATAAACTTAAAATGCTTTCTCAAAAAAGTATAGTGTAGATGTATCATCATCTTGGCTTGTTTCAATTAATTAACATGATAGCCATACATCCTCAAAAGTTGTATCCTTGTTATTTGTTGTTCGTTCACTTATTAACGAGTAAAAGAAGGTATTAAGCTGCATCTCCTATTCAAAGATGAATCATCTAAAACTTATAAGTTTGCAAGGAACCATTTTATGCTTGTAATTTTACCATTTCATATTCCGTTTCTTATTAATTTATTGAAGCAGTCCCTAATGACTTGTTTGTACAAGTAAAAAAAATGAAATCCGCTTTTACTTGAACGACATAAATTTGGTTTGGACATAAGAAAACAACCTTTTTTCCTTATGCAAATCCTTTACACATTAAAAAAAACCTCAGCACAAATTTTGATTAGATATTTCAAAACGTTTTTATAGATTTTATTACTTAATCTTTTTCTCATATTTTACATCACAACTATTTTGTATGTAGTCTATTTGAAAATTAGTGAAATATTTATTGGATTTATTTCTTGACCTTCTCCAAAGATGAAAGATGTTGGACTCAATTATATAAATTGTTTTTTATAAATGTATATTTAAAAGAAAATAGAGACTTGGATTATTTTACGCAATGATCATCAAGTTATTTTTTTAATTAGGTTTTAATTAATTAAATTTAATAATAAATTCATATTAATAGTAGATTCATATTAATCCAGAAGTAAAGTAAGTTGGTTTATTTAAATAATTATTTTTTTCCATCAATGATTTATATAATTTTTGTTTTAATTAGTAATATTCATTATTACATTAAAGATGTTTATCATTTAAATTCTTTTGATCTTTTCAGTTGAAAATTTTTATAAGAGAAATCAAGGCATGCTTTCCATATTTGTAAACATTATTTATAATAAACTTGTTGGTATATTTTAGTATGTTTAATCCATTAAGCTATTCTAATTTTATGATATATATGCTTTGATTATATTTTGTATGTTGATAATGCTTGTTGATTTTTTTATAAATATTAAAAGAAATTTACAAAGAAAAGAAGACTGAAATATAATTTTGTTTCCCTCCATACCTTGTATCTTTTTGTAGGTTTTAAGAAATATAAAAATAGAAATGCATGGAAATCACTTTCAAATGTGGTTTTAATTATGTATAATCATCTCTAAGATGATTTAAAAAAATGTATTCTTATGATATGATAGAGAAAAAATTAGAAGATTGATATTAAAAAGTTATATAGATTATTGAAAATGATCATTGTTAATATTACAGGCACAGGCACTTCCATTACTATTTTTTATAAACATGCAGCATGAGTTTGAACATAATGTTCATGGTGGCCAACCATTACTAAAAGAGGTAATCCATGTTAACTTTTAAAAAACATCTTTATTATAGTAGGGTAAAATGAATAGTAGTAATTTAATTTACTTTTGTGACGGCATAGGATTAAATGGATACCGAAGTATTTGTATATAATTCAATAATTTTTTAGTAGTGTAAAATGATTAATAATAATTTAACTAACTTTTGTGATGGCATAGGATTCGATGGATACCGTATTTGCAGGCAATTCAATATTTTCTTCAAAGATATCTATGGATCCTAATGATAGCAAAACCGTATGTGAAAGTGTGTAAAAGGTGGGATAAGAATGGGATAAGAATATATGCATATTTTTCCACAAAATGATCTTTATGGTCACGTCCTTCACTCGGCATAGTTTTTTTTATCCTAATTGAAATTTACATGTTGTATTGAATACGTGTACATATATGTTCTTTGCTATAGTGTTATCTTTTTGTAATTGGAAAAGTGAAGCACTCAGTATTTTTGGTATGTGTTCATTGAGATAACACAAACTTCACTTGGGAAATTAATCAAAAAGTTGAAATTAATTCATGGTGTACCAATAATAGTAATTCTCAATATATGTCTTTCGAAGTAGATTCTTGACATAATATTTTCAAAGTATACGGTGCACACAAGTAAGTTAGGATGCAATGATTATATTTCATGCATCTATTATGTAATAGATTGGATTTCTAGGCATTAACTAAACACCCACTCTTGGAAGTTTGTGCTTATCTCAAAGTATTTGAGTTGTGTCATTAGTTGTGATGGTGCGACTTCATCCAACATCACAACCACAAACACTTTAAGATAAGTGCAAACTCCCAAAAATTCTTAATGCTTACCAAATTTACTTAAATATTAAATTTTAAATAAAAATAACATAAAAATATATTAACAAAACTATAACATAAAGTCTCTTTTATTGAGATTAAAGAGCACCCTTTAATCCAATATTGTATATCTGCATGTGGTACACTTGACATCTTATTATTTATTTTATTTACTATATTCTTAAATATTTATACATAAATCTTTGAGGCTTATGAAAGAGTGACAACTTTGGGATCAAAATTTTCTAAGGGTGGAAGGATTACATGTTACTTTATGAAATTTCATTACACAACTCACTATTTGTATATGAATTCTCTTTAAGTTTTTTTTAGTTTACATGAGTACATTATTGTTAAGATTGTAAACTATAGTGATTAAGATGATAATGTTTACATTTGTGGGTGTTCTTGAAATCTTTTTAGTTGACATGAGTACATTAGTGTTTCAATTATAAACTACATTATGAGAGCGGGGGTGGAGTAGGAGGAGTTAATATGTATTAATGTTTTGCATATCAACTCTCTCCACCTCCACCTCCACTCTCAATATGCATTAATGTTTTGCATATCAACTTCCCTCCACCCCTACCCTCATATGAGGGTGAGGGATATGAGGGTGTGGGTGAGGAGAGTTGACATACAAAACATTAATGGATATTAACTCTCTCCACCCTCACCCTCATATATAATGTTTTACATATTAACTTCCCCCACTATCACCTTCACTCTCATATATAATGTTTTACGTATTAACTCTCCCTATCCTCACCTTCTCCCTCACCCTCATTCTCACCCTCATATATATTCTACACTCTTAAAAAATATAGAATAAAAATGTTTTTGTGAAAAAAATATTTATAAAATTGTGAATGGACAATATCCCTATTGCTGTAGCTTACTTGAACATGTAAAGATGACTTGGCCTTTTATCTTGATTGAGCATGTCTTCGTTTTGGGTAATAAATTTTTTGTATCACTAAAACCATATTTACAAACATAATGATCATTTTTTTAACAAACTCAGAGTGAAGCTTAGATATTCAATTTAACCTTGCGTTTGAATTTATTGTTTGAGAAATTGTAACAACTTTGGATCAAGGTTTTCCGATGGTTTAAGGATTGCATGCCATATTATGAAATTTCATAAACAACTCACTATTTGTATTTGAATGCTCTTAAAGTCCTTTTAGTTGACATGCGCACATTATTGTTATTAATGTAAACTACATTAATCAAGAGAAGAATGCTGACATCCATGAATGCTCTTTGTTAACTACTACCTAAAACCCCTTCGTGGGTGAAGATGTAGATTTTGCCAGAGATCCACCAGGGTAGATTCCTTTGGCCTGCCACATTCCTCTACATGTCTTATCTATGAATAAAATAGAACAAAGCTTGGATAATTTTCAATAAAGGATCCTGGTGACAATAAATGACATGAACGAGTTGCCACCTTCTGCATTAAAATATGAATATTGTCGTTCTCCCTCACATTTCATGTAAGCACTCAAGAAAACAAGCAGGGTTGCGGAACAACAAGTCCCTGCCAAGAATATGGAACCACTTTGATTCCAGAGATAGAAAAAATTTCATAAGCGGGTTGCCCATACATTGCTATCACGATATGACGGAGTGAGTAGATTCATTGGGATGCAGAGGACTTGGTAGAAATTGTTCCCATGTTTTCGTTCCAAGATTATGTAAAGCCATGCATTTTTCGAGGACCTGGTAGAAATTGTTCCCATGTCCATGTTTTTGTTTGAAGACCATGAAAATGCATGGATTTTATATGTAAATTGTTCCCATGTCCATGTTTTTGTTTGAAGACCATAGAAATTGTTCCCATGCATGTTTTTGTTTGTAGGCCGATTGTTTTTTTGTACAATGTAAATGTCTTCCTGATTTTATATTGTAGAGATGTCAGCTAGAGTGTATAGGAATCCATCGTGGAAACGAAAACGATTTTTTCGACTTACTGAGAGAGAATTAGGTTTTGCAATGCAATCACCAAAGGAGGTATTGTCCGATCCACCAGACAAGCTATTTAGTATTCCATGCCTTGTGTAAATAATGATATCAACCAAGAAACGAAGCATAGTATGATGGAGGTTGTTTCATACAAGTCATGTAACTAGTGTGGTCACCGAAAAAAACCATCTGTGACGGGCTGAAGGCCACGGTTAAAATTACCGGGGGAGGCTGTAGACTTTTCTGTGGTTTTTACGGTCTGATTCATCTGCAATGCAGCAAGAAGAACATTAATGTTCACGATACTGTCTATAAAACAGTTTTGTGGAGATCTCAAGCATGAGTTGTAGAATGTGGTAAATGGTACATATGTCTCTTTTATCTTGAACAAGTAAGTCAGTCAAAATAATCTATACAAAACGACTTTTCAATATCTGAAAACCTAAATTCGAAAGATACCCAAATCTACAGATTAGAAACCGTCCTATAATCATCTAGGAGACCCGGAGGTGCGTTTCTACAAATTTATTTTGACAAAAATAGTGTGACAAAACCAAAAAAGGTGGCGAACACAAATTTATAGTACTCAGTGAACAGTTCGCCACATTTTGGCGATGAAACATAATGTGAGAATTTTCATCAATCAAGAGAAAGCTGCCTACCATAACTTTTATACCTTAGAAACACGATTTCAACTATTTAATTTTCAAACCTGTTTTATTTAAAAATTGATTAATATATGATCATTGATATTTGTCTGGCATGCATGCTTTGGGCCGCGGCCATGGCAGACTCCGTCAGGTTTTATGATCATTGATATTTGTCTCGCATGCATGCTTTGGGCCCCGGCCATGGCATTCTCCGTCAGGTTTATTGTGTGGCTACATGGCATGCATGCGTTAGGCCATGACCAGGTAGACAGGAGCGTGTCATGATTTACCAGGTGGAGCCGAGGCATTTGAGTTGGTGGAAAGTTTTTGCTACAATGGAATCGACAGCATTGAGATCCTGTCCAACAATGGAATCGACAGCATTGAGGCGTTATCGTTTGTAGCATCACTTTTCTCGTTCACACAGCTACCAAGAATACAAGCAGACATTGCAGTGTATATGTATCCTGATTCGCCATATCTGTTGTTATAACTGAATATATCATTCTAGTAATCATTTATCAGACAAAACTGGAGCCGAGGCATTTGAGTTGGTGGAAAGTTTCTGCTACAATCGAATCGACAGCATTGAGAGCCTGTCCAACAACATATGCAAGCTTCGTTGTGTGGTCGAGTATTTGGATATGGAAGAAGGGAACCTGGTGAGGTGGCCTGGGGAATTTATCAAGGGCTTGCGCTTCTGGATTCGACGGAAATTGATAAATGCATTGAAGGACTGCAAGGCCATGGTTTTGACAGAAAATGCTAAAAGGATTATTGACAGCAAACACTACAAGGATTATTCAGAGATGCATTGATGTACTCGTAGGAAGAAAAAATGTTAATTGTGATGCCAGTCTTCCTTGTCTTCTCCTAATAGTATTAGGGTTCGGTATTCTTATGATACGAGAATCTCTGAGATCAAACTTAATGTTTCCCATCTGGCCAGGATCCGCCTAGCTCCTTTGCCGGTATTTGCCCCCTCTATGCCCGAACGCCTTCCCGGTCGTCCCTTCTCTATTCCACACCTGAGGGGAAGATGTCTCGATCACTTCCATGGTTACCCAATGGATAGTAAATGAAAGGCCTGAAGTCCAAGGCAGATCCTCTTTTCTTTCTCCGAAAACCCTATCTGGCTACCGCCGAAGAAGCCCGAGGGGATTCGTTCGTAAAAACGGGCAACTATAGTTTAGTTTACCAGCGATCGGGAGAATGCGCTCTATGGAGGTATTGGTGCCGTGGTGGGCGCTTCTTCACTTTGCTGATCAGCTTTGGATGCTTGAAGGTTCTCTTTGTTGTCCACTTTAGAGCTTGCTCAAACTTGTTGCAATGGTTTCCTTCTTTCCTCAAGTGGCATTCTTTCACTTGCATTAAAGGCTAGTTGCTCCTATTTTTAAATGACATCTTTGTATGTTTCAGTGGAATTGACATGAAAAAAAATTCTTGGCAGGAATGACATATCCTTCAGCTGTACCCAAAGGTGCTTTGCATTGGGCTGTTTGAAGGTATGCCATCATTGAGTATGTATCTGATGGAAAGAACTGTCAAAACCACGATTGCCCACAACATGGATAATTGGGTTATCAATAGATTTCTTTGGCATCACCTCAAGCCTTCTTTTCCCATGCTTGGCTACAACTCCATATCTCCCAAGAAGAAATGTGGGAGGTACGAGCAAATTATGTACGGCTATACCAAAAAGTGCAGAGGGAGATTCTGGAAAATGTTGAGTTGCTTCATTCTTTGGAGAGAGAAGGAGTCTTGGATAACATACTCTTTCATGTACCCTAGGGGATGAGGTGATGGTTTCTATGTCTAAATTAGCTACTAGTGCCGCAAAGCCCACTTCTGTCACTGGGTCAAAGAGTCAGTTGAAGAGGGTGGGTAGTTTCATGTAAAAGTATATTGCAGAGGTTGCACAAGTGTAAATCTCAAGCCCTCTAAATTAATAACAGAGGCAGAACTGAATATGTGAGCAGAGCTCACCTTCGTTGATGGTTGATTATTGAAGCCAACCATTACATTTATATAGCACAAACAAACTTGAACCGACCTCCTACAAATGTGTATATGAAACCATCAGCGAATCTCAAATTGGACAGGCACACAACAACTTAGTTATGTAAATCTTAACTAAGTATCTTAATTTCTACATTATTCCAACACTCCCCCTTAATGGAGAGATGGATTTTCTATCACACCTAGCAACTTTCTGTAAATTTCAAATTTTGCATTTTGCCTTTCCCAAAGGCTTAGTGAAAATATCAGCCATATTTTCATCTGTGTTACAATAGATTAAGTCAATCTCTTTTGACTGTATCTTTTCTTGGACAAAATGATGCTGAATTTCAATGTTCTTAGTTTTGGCATGATACATAGGGTTATTAGCAAGTTTGATTGAACTTTGATTATCACAATTGATAACTGTGGGTGCCTTTTGTTCTTCTCCCATGTCTTCAAGAATTCTCCTCATCCAGACAGCTTCACATGTAGTACTGCAGAAGGCTTTGTACTCGGCTTCAGTGGTAGACAAAGAAACAGTTGATTGTTTCTTACTGCTCCATGATACGACCCCTGAACCAATTCTAAAGGAATAATCTGTGGTTGACTTTTTGTCACTAAGATTTTCAACCCAGTCAAAATCAGAATATCCTGCCAACTTAACATCAAATTCATCAGTATATTTAATACCAAAATCAATAGTTCCTTTCAAATAACAAAGGACTCTTTTTGCTGCTTTCCAGTGACTCTCATGAGGCTTAGCCATGAACTGAGTAAGGATGTTGACTGAGTAGGCAATATCTGGCCTGGTTGTGGTGAGATAATTCAGACTTCCCACCAGTTGTCGATATAGAGTTCCATCCAATTCCTTCGTCTCATCATCACTACAGAGCTTAACATTCTGTTCTAATGGAGTAGGCATCACCTTACATCCATCCATATCAAATCTCTGAAGAAATTCTCTGGTATATTTGCTTTGTGTAATCAGTGTCACACCATTTTCTTTCCATACTTCAAGACCCAGACAATAATGTAGTTCTCGAAGATCCTTCATTTCAAAAACTTGTGATAACTGCTTTTTGATTTCATCAATTAGCTTAGAAGCATTTCCTGTTATGATTAGATCATCAACATAGAGAGAAATCAAAACAATATGTTCTTTTTCATCTTTCTTAATATAGAGATTTGGATCATTCTTACTCTTCACAAATCCCTTTTGCAGAAAGAAATTGTCTATCTTTTCATACCATGATCTGGGTGCCTGTTTTAATCCATATAGAGCCTTTTTCAATTTGCATACCAAATGTTTCTGTCCTTGTTTAACAAATCGTTCAGGTTGTACAAGATATACTTTGTCATTTAATTCTCCATTCAGAAAAGAAGACTTCATATCTAACTGATGTAGGTTCCATTTATGTTTTGTAACTAATGTAATCATCAATCTAATGGTGTTTAACTTAGCTACAGGTGAAAAAGTATCTACATAATCAATTCCCTCTTTTTGTGAATACCCCTTTGCAACCAATCTTGCTTTATATTTATCTATACTACCATCAACATTAAATTTGGATTTAAACAACCATTTGCATCCAATTGGAACTTTGTTTTCAGGCAACTCTGTTGATTCCCATGTTTCATTCTTCATTATTGAATCATATTCTTCTTTCATTGCATCCATCCAAACTTTGTGTTCTTTAGCTTGTTGATAATTTGCAGGTTCTATAGTGTTCATTACTTGAGTCATCAAAGCATAATCTTTGTACCTGATAGGTGTATGAATCTGACGAGATGTCCTCCTTGGAGTCTTGGTGCTAGCATCTCTTCTTCTACTTTGAGGTGTAGTTCTTTCAATCTTTTCTTGATCTTGGCCCTGTACCTGTTCTTGTTCCTCCTCTTGATCCTCTTTCTGTACATGTGTTACATCTATATCTTCTACAATATAGTCATGAGGAATGTGCCATTCACTATGACTATCTACTTTATGACCTGTATCTTCATGAAATAATACATCTCTGCTTGGAAAGACTTTATGCATGTTAGGATCAAACATCTTATATGCTTTATGCTCATCATAGTAACCAAGAAAAATACACTTGATGGATTTTGCATCAAGCTTTCTCCTATCCTCTTTGGGAATGTGAGCAAAAGCTTTACTTCCAAATATTCTGAGATGATTCACAACAGACTTATAACCATAAAAAGATTCAAATGGAGTTTTATGATCTAAGCTTTTAGTAGGACTTATATTTTTCAGATAAACAACAGTTCTAATAGTTTCAGCCCAAAAACCATTAGTGAGATTTTTACCTTGAAGCATATTTCATGCACATTCAACCAAGGTTCTGTTTTTCCTTTCTGCCACTCCATTTTGCTGAGGAGTGTGCGGTACTGTGAACTGTTGTAGAATTCCATTTTCTTTGCAGTATTTGATGAAAGCCCCAGATTTGTACTCTCCCCCTTCATCTGATTTGAGAATTTTGATGTACCTGCCAGTTTGCTTTTCAACCAAATTTTTAAACTCCTTAAAGTATTCAAAAACATCAGTTTTCTTTCTCATGAAATACACCCATGTGTATTTAGTGCAATCATCAATGAAAATGAGAAAATAATATGCTCCTCCAATAGACCTTGTCTGCATGGGACCACAAACATCTGTGTGCACAAGTTCAAGTATATCCCTCTTTCTTCTATTTTCGTGATAAGGAAACTCTTCTCTGTGTTGCTTTCCCAAAGCACACCCATCACATGCACTATGCTCATTCTTTAATAGTGGAAGTCCTTCCACCATGCCCTGTTTCTGAAGAAACAACAAATCATTATAGTTTAGATGTCCATGCCTCTGATGCCACAATACCTCTGTTGGCATCATTGTTGAAGCCAACTTGATGTTCTTTCATCGTCACATCGAGCTTGTATAGCCCTCCAACTCTGACTCCTGTAGAAACTACTTTATAATGGTCTTTTACATCCTTCACTAGACAATGTGATTTTACAAAATCTACCTTCATGTCTTGATCTGTTATGGTGGAAACATAATTTAAATTTTTCTTTATACTAGGGACATGCATTACATTTTGTATTTGTTTAACACTACCATTTGGTAATGTAACAGAGATATCCCCATAACCTTTGATTTGATGTGACCGTTCATCACCACGGTAAATGTTAGCACCATCATTAGTCTCACAATAATTATCAAACCAGTTTCTATTACAAGACATGTGGATCGATGCACCAGAATCTACATACATTGCATGCACATCATTTGTCTCAGTTGACAAAGCAGCATCTGATATGAATAATCTGTGGAATTCATCATTACCATTATCACCCCTTTCAGCAAAATTACTATTTTGCCTTGAANAAAGCAACATCTGATATAAATAATTTGTGGAATTCATCATTACCATTATCACCCCTTTCAGCAAAATTACTATTTTGCCTTGAATTTCTATATTTGTTCTCATGTTTATGCTTATACCAACAATCCTTAGCATGATGTCCAGGTTTTCCACAATTAAAACATGAATCACTCTTTCTTTGAATTGTATGAGACTGAGGAGATGTCATACCTTTATGTTCTTTTGCATATTGAGGTTTGCTTCCTTTGTTGCGTTCCCAAGGCTTTCCTTTGTGGCGTTCCCAAGGTTTTCCTTTACCCTTTGCCATCAATGCCGAATCTGAATGTGGAGGCTTTCCGGTAAGATGGCTTCTATGTTCCTTCTCTTGTAGAAGAATAATTGCAAGTTCTTCAAATGTCGGAGCATTCTCTCGGGCTGCAATACCTATTATGAACATTTGGTAGTCTTCTAGCATGCCATTTAATGTAACAGTTACTAGATCAGTGGGTGAGACCTTTTCTCCTATGTCACCCAGTTTATCCTTTAAATCTTTGATTCTTGAAATGAAATTAGTAGCATTTTCATTTTCCTCCATTTTGATTGAGAGCAATTTTCTTTTTAAAAACAAAACTCGGTTTGTATTAGCAGTTTGCTTCAAACCTTTCAAGATGTCCCACATCTCCTTAGATGTTTTGCAATCTCTTATATGCAGAATTATGTTGTTTTTTACAGACATTCTGAGGAAAACTTTGGATTTGTTTTCTCTCTTCTCCCAATCTTGGGTAGCAGTAGTAGGCTTTGCCTCATCTCCCGAGACAATAGCCCAAACCCCGGATGCTTCCAACACTGTTTGCATCTTAAATTTCCAATTTTCATAATTGGATCCATCTAATTTATTTGATTCATTTATGTATGAATCAATTAAAGAATTTTCCATTTTAATTTCTTTAAAAAAAAACAACTTAGAAATTACCTTTTGCTGCCACCACCAAGCCTTCTCCTGCCAACAACAATGCAACAACTTCCTTGGCTGATCCCACAACGCAGCTCGAGTCAAATATCAATCGACTGATGCAGATGAAGATGGATCCTGCACACTCACACGTCCAACACCAGCTCTGGCGGGTGGTTTCTCTACAAGACGACACCCATAGATCACGTTCAACTCTTTAAGGAACAACAACAACAATGTATTGAACCTTCATGTCATTTCACAGATGGATTGAACACCTCACGTCGAGTTCAATCCCTCCACAGAAAAACAATGTTGGACGCTTCACCAGACTTCAAGTCGGGTTCAATCTCTCCACAGAACACACGTAGTGTTCAAACACTCTACGTTTTCTCTTTTAATGCGGGCTCAGTAATATTACATGAGAGGTGACCTCCACATAGGATCACGGGCTCTTGCATGCATGCTTCTCCACACGAGTTCACGGGGTCGTTCAACAACAATTTTGTGGCCGCATCAAATTGGAGGACCACTGGTCGAATAAACCATCGACCCTAGCAGCGAATCTCCTTCATAACAAACTCTTCTTCACTTCAATCTGGCTTGCGACCAATAACGTATCCTTTCACTCTGAACACACTTCTCATTGCTCCATGCTGCTCGCCAGTCGCTCCAAGTATTTACATGGATATGCACGGGTCACAAGTAGATGGGACAGATGTGCACCAGATTGGGTTGACACATCAGTTTTCTACAGCCTTAAGTTGGGTTCACTACAAAAAAAGCCAAGTCAGCTCCATGCTCAACTCTCAACACTGTGATGGGCGCCTCACTCACTGACATCTCACGCACTGTCACACATGGCAGGTCACATGCCCCTTCTTCCAGGCTCTGATACCATAACATAGAGGCAGAACTGAATATGTGAGCAGAGCTCACCTTCGTTGATTATTGAAGCCAACCATTACATTTATATAGCACAAACGAACTTGAACCGACCTCCTACAAATGTGGATCTGAAACCACCAGCAAACCTCAAATTGGACAGGCACACAACAACTTAGTTACGTAAATCTTAATTAAGTATCCTAATTTCTACATTATTCCAACATAAATTTCAGGTGCTCTTTCAACCATCACCATATGATGCGAGAAATTCATGTATCTTAATAAGATGTAAAGATTATTGCTAAGCATTGGATATGTAATTTTTTTTAATGATGTTAGTTATGTGTGATTTATAGATTAGTAAAGAATGTCCCATTATGTTTGCTCCACAAAAACTATTACTAAGCATGTAAAGAGAATTTAATGAAAATTATGAAATATTCATACATATGAAAAAAATTAAATTCGACTGAAATCGTCTAATCCGACTATAATTGAGAGCTCCAAGCTTCAAAGCTTTATTGACACTCACTCTGCTCGTTTTAATCCTGTAGGTAGAAATTTCAATCTTCCAAGAAAAAACAAAGCACCATTTATCTTCAAAGCTTTCTTTCCACCGTGAATCACTTCAATAATTGAGATATAGGCTTAATGAAAAGTTTCTACTAAGCATGTAAACAGAATTTAATGAATATTATGAAATAGTCATATATATGAAAAAAGTTGAATTCACACTAGCTGGAAAATTAGGTGGAATGGAATAGTCCATCTTGACTACAATTGAGTGAGAGCTCCTAGATTCAAAGCTTTCTTGACACTCACTCTGAAAGCTTTTCAATCGTACAGGTAGAAATTTCAATCTTCTAGGAAAAAACAAAGCACAAACCACTAGTTATATTTAAAACTTTATTTCCACTCCCTCTACTCCTTTTTCCACGCACTTTGCTCTTTTCAATCTTACTAAAATAAATTTCAATGTTCCAGGCAAAAACAAAGCATTACCAAGGAAAAACAAAGCACTAGTTTCCAGTCACTTTGCTCTTTTCAATCTTACTGAAACAAATTTCAATGTTCCAGGCAAAAACAAACGATTTCCAGGAAAAAACAAACAAAGCACCAGTTTCCACTCACTTTGCTCTTTTCAATCTTACTAAAATAAATTTCAATGTTCCAGGCAAAAACAAACCATTTCCATGAAAAAACAAAGCACTAGTTGGAGTGCAATGGACTAATTTCTTTCAATGTTGCAGGCAAAAGCAAAGCACTAGTTGGAGCGCAAGGGACTAAATCGAATGAAAAAAACAAAGCACTTCCAAAAAACAAAGCACTACTTGGACAAAAACGAAAACAAAGCACTTCCAAAAAAGAAAGCACTAGTTGGAGTGCTAGTTGGAGTGCAAGGAACTAAATCGAATGACAAGAACAAGCTTAGAGAAGAAAATGGCATCCTTGGAAATGACAAGAAAAACGTTTGCATGCATATGGAAGTGTAGGTGGCGTTTACATGCAAATGGAAGTGTAGGTGGCAATTTAATAACAAGTGGTCGGATATTCCATAAACATGGGAGAAACCTTGGAGAAAGCATCTACCAAGCAAAAAAACATTTACATTTAATTTTTAAGAACTAATGCCAAGCTAGAGGTAGAATTAGTTCATTTCACCTTAAATCCTTTGAAAGCCTTCAAAATTTATCCAAATCTATCCTAAGTTTGCCTCGTTTTGAGGCCAAATAAGACCTCAAAACTAAAACATTGGATAAAAAAAAAATAGGAATGCAAAAATTTATTAACTGAACCAAACTTTAGACTAAAACATCAAAAATGCATTGGTCTTCGTGCACGATTAATATAAATTCATAGAATCGATTACTACAGTCCCACATCCCCAAGGGCAGGGACTAATAAGATCTTTGGTTGTGAACTAAGCATTCCCAACATTCTCATTATTTGAAAGGCGATTTCTTTCCATCCTTGAGTTCTCCAGTTTGAGTTGCCAATTGGGTTGTCCTCAATTCTTAGGTAAGAGCATCATTTTAATGAGTTGGTTGAGCTATGCACTAGATACTAGTTATTGAGTTGGTTGAGCTATGCACTAAATACTACAACCCTATCTATGCAGTGGTCCTTTACTTTTGATGGAAAATTTGAGCTTTTTTCCATCACTACCAAGTTCATTTCTCCAATGCTTGGGACATCCTTGGGCTTGAAAACCATATCTATGGAAGAATGTAAAGAAATGTATATGAGATTGAATTTATACCAGAGAAAACACAAACTAGAATGTTCTCGCAATTGTTTTTTCAATGTTACGCAAAATTTGAAGAGCTGTCTTATTTCTGGTCATCTCAAACTTTTTATCTGGTAAAACAAAAGAATCAATGGAAATGATGGTGTGGCTCTCAAGAAAGTAAGCAATACTTTTTTCAAGACAATATTTACCATCTTAGTGTGTTTGAGCCTCTACTGTTTGAAGAATTGAAAACACAAATTGCTAGAGGCCAAGAAGAAGAAGAGACTATGGAGTATCAAATGGCAGCACTAGCATCTTGTGAAAGGGGAAATGAATTTTACACAGTTCATATTACAGTCAAAGATGAAGTTTCACAAGAGTTTGCTTAAAATGATTTATTATTGCTTAGCAAGGAGAAATTCCAAGAGGGTTCAGAGCTTCCAAGTACACATGCTTTTTCAATGGTGGAAGGCTGCAAAAGAAGAAGAATACTGAAGCTACAAATGTTCCTTGATGGGGAAGTCAATCAGCTGAATGTGGAGCAGATTTCACCCTGTTCAAGACTTTAAAAAATGATGGCAGCTCTCCAAGGAATCAACATTGTATTGTGGATCTTTAAGCTAAGTAGCTTGTCTACAATTTTGTGTGAATACACTGCACTTTGATCAGTTGGGTCACTTCCCTTTGCAGATCTTATTTTCTTTGCTCGAGCAAAGAGTTTGGATTTAGTGCTGATAATAGATCTTGGAATATTCCAAAACAACTTATGGAATGTTTGGAGAGTAACCATAACGAGTCTCAATTACAAGCCATATAGGCAGGCCTTTGTCGCAATCCTATTGTGCTCATGCAAGGTCCACCAGGAGAAAACACAAATTATTCTTCAAATCCTAGGTGTTATTTTACATGCGACACCTACATTGATGCAATCCAAGGGTGATACTATAACACAATTGGGGATATCAGTTGAGTTGCGGAAGCTTAACATCCTCAGCGTTGTGCGGCACCGATGCCTTTCGTACAACGACAAGGTCAAATTGAAGTACTTGACCTGGGCTACACCTAAACTTAGTCTCATTTCCTTCCTTAAGTTATATGTGCAAGTATTTATACTTGGTTATCTTCAATAACAATAAAAGAAAGCATCCATACAAGTACAAAACAAAACTTTGTTCATGGGTGGCCAAACTGGCCTAACACCCAAAATATGATATAAAACATAAGTGTGTCAAGCTCAACTCATGCCACACAAAGAAAGTCCACAATGGGGAGTTTTCGTTCAGTTACAAATAATCTGTTACGAAAACACCAAACTCTCTTGGATCATTTCCATGATTCTAATGGACGACTTGGTGAGCTCTTCACCAGTGTCACTCTCATGACAGATGGTATCATAGCAACATCAGAGCAAGACCGTGGAGGTGGTTCTGGTGGATGACTTGGTGATCTCTTCACCATTTTCACTCCCATGACATTTGGTATCAAAGAAACATCATGGAAAGACCATGGAAGTGGTTCTAGTGGACGACTTGGTGAGCTCTTCACCACTGTCACTCCCATGACAATTGGTATCATAGCATCGTTCGAATAGGCATTGTGGAACTCTCTTTTCACCACCACTGAGACCCCTTTCATCAGTTTACCTAATGGCGGTGTGTTGACAAGGATGTCAACAATTTTAAGTGGGGGAGTATGTTAGACCTCCAACGCTCGAGCTGGGCGCGCGCTATAACGATGGGCACGGAGATGTGACTGGTCGATGAGATGGCTAAGAGCGCATTCGATTTTGTACGATGGAAGGCAAGTCAAGCCAATTCGGTAAGATGCATGGTGAGTCTTCGAGAGGGAGTGTTGTGTATGCTTGGCGAGTTGCATGACAACTCACTAATTTTGGTAGCCTTGGTGGCTGACTCATGGGTGTAGCCATGAGCCGGTTAGGATGATGTACTAGTGCAAATGCTAGGAGGATCAAGGTGGATGTCTCATCAAGTAGGACATATGCCCAATCGATGAAACACTATGTTTTGCTTCTCAATAGAGGATGATGCAGCTTGGCAATGTGGTAAATTGTGTATCGTCTATGGCAAGGCGACTTTGGTGGTATGTGCATTGAAGGTATGCAAACACCTTACATGAAGGGGCATGATCTTTGGTGACTATCACAAGTCAGTCTAGATGGATGGTAGCATAACTGCATGTTGGGTAGTTGGTTGTCCGAGTATGCATGACTTGGGGGAAGGCGTGTATAGGTGTCGATGGTGCAACATCCCCTATGGTGAAATGAACATTCAAACTTCCACAATTATAAGCATGCTTGGTTGGGTTTGCCAGGACATGACGGTGAGGTATATTCCATATGATACAAGTGGGTTGTTGGTTAATCCCAGCATGCAAGGTCATGACGGTGCCACTCAACAACTAGACTCCTTGGGTGGTATGGGACGTTCAGGGGTGACAAGTCTAGCCTCGTGACAGATACTCTTACAGTGTAGGGTAGGAAAGAGCCAAACTTTGGAGACAAGTTTGAGCATTGGATGAAGGCATCACCATGGAGGTGTGGGGTTAATCCAAGAGACATTATCATGCCAATGGATGGTGATGATGGATTCTACCCAACAACTGGGAATGAGTTTAAACCATAGGTAGTAGCATCAAAATGAAAACTATCTGTTCAAAGCACAATACAAGCATCCAACCATATGCCAAGAGAGCCCATGCATGAGCCCATGACCACGTCTAAGTGTTCTATATGTTGAACATATCAACGACCTCAGTTCATTTCGGCCAACAAAATTGCACGATGAATAAAAATGGGTTGGGGGCCTAAATTGAAACCATGAGAGCCATGCATGATTCCACGACCACATTTAAGTGTGCCATATGTCGAACATATTGACGACCTCAGTGCATTTCGACCAACAAAATGGCAAAATTGCATGATGAATAAAAATGGGTCGGAGCCTAAATTGAAACCATGGTTTTGTTGGGTAATAACGTATCATCCCTTCATTAATTTTAGTACCCAGTGGTGGTATTACAAAATCGTTTTGGCTTGACCCTGAAAATCACAAATGACAGGTGGTAGTGGGACTAATAGAGAGTTGAGTTAATAGTACATGCCAAATTTTCCAAGATGACTGAATCTTTCACACCCATTGAGTTATGAATCCAAGACATTAAACCAAGTGTCGAGTCTTTCCATTAATATGCTAAGAAATTCGCTAGTGCAAGGGGTTTGGGTTAGTTTAATTTACAAAATTTGAAGATACTCAATCAAGTATCAAACCTAAATGGACAATTGGTGTGGTGATAAATGAAAGGATTGATGGAGGTTAAATAGAAAAAATTCTTCTATTTTTTAGTAAGAAGTGGGACAACTTATCTTCTAACGTGTCAAGATTTACAAAATAGCTTTATCAACAAGCCAATTTCTAGAAAACAGTGGCACATTTGAAGGCAGTGATTCAACACTAGAAGAGCATAAATGTAGTAGTTGAAGACTTTACAAAGGGAGGGGGGTCGAAATTTTTTAGAGAGGAGAGAGTATCTATCCCTTAGGAGATTCTAGATCAAATGCAAAAGCACTCGGGGACTTAATCAAAATATGTACCAATTTATGTCAAGGACTTAAGAGGTTCACTCTTTCAGTTGTACTAGTTTGTAAATCTCACTGTTTTTGTTGTTTTATCTTATCATTCATAAGGCTTTTTCATTCTATGAATCTAAGTGTTTGTTACTGTTTTAATAAAATTGCGAACAACAATTTGGTACGACCACCATTGTTGTAAATTGATTGAGGAAATTTCATGAAGTTACAAATTTCACAGTGAAGTGTTATTATGACCTATAGCTTCTTTGTGACCCTTTTTTATTTTATTTTTCTAAAAATTATTTTGAAATATTCGTTGTTGTTCATCCTTAAAAGCATATATCTTGAAGTTTCTCAGATACATTTTGTTACTACTGAATTCCATTGGCTCAATATATTTTCTTCATTAGTAGGATTATATGACTTACTCATTTAGAATACCCTATTATCTCCTATCTTGTTTGTTGTTCCATTTCTCCCATCCATTCACCTAAAATTACTAAATTTTCTAGTACACTGAAACAACTTCCTTGAGAATTCATATTATGAACAATATTTCTTTTGATTACCCTGAGTCACTAACTTCATAGAAATTGTCTAATAGAAAGAGAAGTTAAAAGCTTCGTTCTTTGAATAGAAACCAAAATCCTCATTTTAAGTTTTTGAACCGAGTTGAGCATGGATGCCTCAACATAGTTCCTAAACAACCATGAACATCTAGAGGAACAACACTTTCTTTTCTTGTCCCCAAGTCTTTTATTGTCCTCAACTAAAGCCATCTCTTGGATTCTTTCCCTCCTTTCAAGATTAAATAACTTGTCCCCTAGGTCCTAAATATCATGGCTATGTTTAACTTAATTATACAAAGAGAATATGACAACATGGTTGATGAGGCGATGCTAGTTCTCTTGGATCGTTTCCATGATTCTCATATCCCCTCTTTTCGATATGTTCAAGCCATTGCTAATAAAATGAGGGTTGGAAGATTTTAGTATAGATAAACTCTTAAAGTATCCTTCATACCCATTGTACATTTTCATCTACTATTAGAGTGATTCATTGGCCAACTTGGGGCTATAGTTGCTAAAGAAGGCCATCCAAATAGAGTTATTTATTATTTCCCATGAGTCAGGAAGAATGAAAAAGACTATTCCCTACTCAATTTTGTGAACAAATTTACGTATGTATGATCTGGATTGTATAGAGAATGAAATGAAAGGTAGGAAAATGCATGGAAATACACACATAGAAATATTGCAGAGACCACAATAATATAGTGAAACCCAAATTCTATTAATGAATGAAATAGTAAAACACTGTAAAATGCAAAGAAATAGAAAATAAATATAATGGTGATAACTTATCTCTGAAGAGAGAGCTGTTGGCTACACTCGTTCGCAAGAATACATTACAAGAGGCCGAAATGACCTTTTCACATAAGGTACTAAACATTAAAAGGAAAAACACCTAAATATCCAAAACCCTAACTCTATGAGAAAAAATGCCAAACGAATTGTGGTCTTCAAGGTGGCTAGTTGATATGTCAACTTCCCGAGGGTGCAACTTTTGCATACAATCTCTGTTTGAGGAATGCACTATCTTGTTGGAAATATTTAATTGAGAGGTACAATTTTTGGTAGGATTCAAGAGGCCATGGATACCCCAATCCCTCAATAGAAAGAAAACATCGTTTAAGGCATCAAAATGACCCCATAATTTTAGGCCCTAAAAATATGTAGATAAAAAACCACCAAGATGAAGAACTATGTTGAGTCGGTGGAAGAGGTGGGTGGCCATCGATGTTCACCTAGATCAATGTATCCTTCTCTATAATAAATGGGAGGGATGCAAATAGGATATCATATGAGATCACACCCTATTTATATACTAATGATTTCCATAGGAGGGGTGTTTGATTTTTATCAGAAGACTACACAATGATTAGGTTATATGGATCAAAGATAACCCCTATAGGCCTACCAAGGCTCTCTTAAAACCAAGGGTGTTTATCTTGGAATATGTTAGACAAATATTTCATGAAATGATATTTTCTTCCACCAAATCCAAGAAGAAGAGCCACATAATTTACTCCATTTCCTTGGGTGGATATGCTTTTGTTAATCACAAAGGAGCCAAGGAAGTGACCAAGATACTAGGAGATGGATTTTCCTTTGGATAAAATGTAGAAGTATGATCCACATTACATGATATAAACGATGAAGGGGAATGCCAACCACAGGCCTAATGATTGTGAGAGAAGGATTTTCTTCACTAAATCCAAGAAGAAGATCCACATAGTTTATTCCATCACCTTGGGTGGATATGCTTTTGCAAATCACAAAGGAGCCAAGGAAGTGGCCCAATATATTTAGAGATGTATTTTCCTTTGGATAAGCCCTAGAAGTATGATCCACATTACATGATATCAAAGATGAATGGGAATTCCAAGGTTGGGCCTAATGATCATGAGAGCAGACCAACCAAAACGAGACTTGCTAACTATCACTCCTGGAAGAAAGTAAAGGCAATCATGGAGGTTTAGGAAGACCTTGACAAAGTGATGGAGTAAGATTTTATCCTCCACACAAAGAGTAACTTGAAATTCCAACATATTACACCTTATACAAGCCTAAGAATGCAATATTTGTAGTTAAGGATGTGGAATTCGAAGTTTTGATTAAGGTAGAAAACGAAGGAATTATTGGAGGGAAATTTTGACAATGAAAATGGTAGCTTGGTGGAAAATGAGGTGATATTCGAGAGTTGAAAAGTTGTCCTATGGAGACATGTGTGGAGATAAAAAATTCTTTTAAATTTATGATGGGTGCACCCAAATGATGTGGACGAAGACTCACTAGTCCCAATCATATGGGAAAAATAGAAGGAGAGGTTTTTTTTCCAACAAATCCAACCTAGTTCATCCCCTCTAGTCACCATCCAACCTATAAGGAAAGTCTACTAGAAGGAGCTTTCACATGCTTTCTTTGGGGTACAAAGTCTATAGTGGAATGAGAAAGGTTCATTTGATCCTTTACAAGTAAGTGGATGTTAAGTTCTTTAGATTTGCAAATACATGCATCACACAAGATCCAAACAATAATATAGAAAACCCACACTTTATTATTATGAAAACCCTTATGGTAGGGAAACACCATACAATAGATCCTATTATGGAAGGAATCCACTTGTTCACTTGCCTCTTCAAGGGGGAAACCTCTTAATGAGCTACTTCTCCAAATGCAATACTTATTGACTTTCCATTACATTGCTTGAACCCCTTTATATAGTGCTGCCATCCACCTAAGAACATTCTAGAGGATGAACCTCCTAGAAGATGAACCCTCTAGTAAGTCATCTTACATTTATTGCATTCACACTAGGCATTATTTATTAAAAGTGGCCTTTATACATAAAAACAGTTATATACTATTATTCCCCTTGGGTACCTCCCTAGGTACCCCATATTATTCCCCCCAGCTACACTACATTCCATCCTCCTTATAAAATCCTTGTTCTCAATGTTTGTTATGAGGGTGCACAACCATATACCAGGGTTCCATGGATAAGTGTGGACCATAGTGCTGAAGTAGGATGAATAAATGGGGCCCCATGTAGAAATGCAAACAACCATGCTGAAGTAGTCGAACCGCCACTATAAACATGGGTCCCATGTCCAAGTGCTCATGTGAACTCCACACTGAAGATATTGGAACTCAATAACCAACTGAAAATGATGCTCCAAATATTGACACTGGTCATGTGGATCCAAATATGTAGAATTGACAAAAACAACATTCACTACTACGGGAGAATAATAAAACTGAAGAAGAATATGCATAGAAGGATCTTTTTTTCTCTCCAGGATGTGCTCTACATGAAGTGGAGTAGAGTCATCAAATAGAAGATGGAAGTGGTTGTCATCCCATTAATGACAAATTTCCATATACTAATCCTCGCAAACACGGTCTAAATCATACAACAAAAAAAATTCTTGATCATATTCTTCCATGACACAAGGGCATGTGGTATGACCAATACATCTGTCCTTAAATTCAACAAAAAACGTTGAATATTTTGATTCCATCTTCATGCTTCAGGCCCATGAGGGTTCGAGAGAAAATTTTCAAAAGCAATAACACCTTACATATCCATTGGAAGCACCATATATAATATACCAAAAAACAATCTTTCAAGATACTCTATCCAATGGAACTAATTTGATAGCAATATGAGAACCTTGTGAAATGTTATGAGCTCTGCAGTCCCGATGTCGTCACAAAGACCCTAAACAATCACTGATTTTAAATCAACGATATATTCACTTTCGAAGCTCCAATTTAGGTGATTCGTTTTTTGAAATGGACTATTTCTGAAAGATGAATTCATATTTGTACTTTTTGGGGGAAAATTTGGTCCCAAGTGCTACAAAAAACAACAAAATTGAGCGGTCGTCCACGAAAAAAACATTGAAAAATTGACAGATTTTAAAATGACGATAACTTCACTTCTCAGAGTCCGTTTTGGAATTTTTTTTTTTAAAATTGGTTGATTTTCCTAAAGGAACTCATATATATAACCAGTTTATTCAAATTCCACATAAAAAATACAAGATTTGTTCGGAGTTTTGCGATGCTCTTTTATCTTTTTGAAAAAATCTGCAAAATAAAGATTTTTTTTCCCATTTTTGTGGCCGAAGAAAGAGCTCTGGTACCACTTGTTAAGTTTTTTAGATTTGAAAATACATTCATCATATAAGATCCAAAGAACAATATAGAAAACCCACACTTTATTTTTATGAAAACTCTTAGGGTAGGGAAACATCATACAATAGATCCTATAATGGAAGGGATCTACTCTTGTTCGCTTGCCTCTTAGAGGGGGAAACCTCCTAATCAACTGTCGCTCCAAATAAAGCCAAGGTATGTTGCTAGAGGGGATAATGTGGGGTACCTAAGGAGGTACCCAAGGGGAATAATAGTAGATAAGTATTGTTATGTTTAAATACCAATTTTAATAAATAAGGCCTAGTGTAAATGCAATAAATGTAAGAGGACTTACTAGAAGGTTCCACTTTTGGAAGATTTTTCCTCTAGAATGTTCTTAGGTGGTTGGTATCATTATATAAAGAGGTTCAAGAAATGTACCGAGAAGTAAATAAGTATTGTATTTGGAGCGGTAGCTCATTAGGAGTTTTCCCCCTCAAAGAACAAGTGAACAAGAGTAGATCGCTTCCATAATAGGATCTATTGTATGGTGTTGCCCTACCCTAAGGGTTTTCATAATAACAAAGTGTGGGTTTTGTGTATTTATCTCTATATATTGTGTGGTGAAAGTATTTGTATATCTAAAGGACTTAAGAATTGGTATTAGAGCACTATTTTTGGCCACAAAGAAAGAGAATTTTCTTTTTCTATTTTGAAAAAATCTTCAAAAAAGAGAGAGACACGACAGTCCAAACAATTCTTGTAGATTTATATGTAGAATTTGTTTGTATATCTGAGTTCCTTTAGGAAAAAAAAAACTAACCTCAATTTTTTTTTTTATCCGAAACAAAGTTAGAGAAGTGAAGTTATCATCATTTTAAAATCTGCTAATTTTAATGGTTTTTCCGTGGAGAGCATCACGATTTTGTTTATTTTTGTAGCAATTGGAGCCAAATTTTCTCAAATAAATTACAGATGTGAGTTCCTCTTTAAAAAATAGTCCATTTCAAAAAAACTATCATCCGAATTGGAGCTATCGAAGTGAAGATATCGTTGATTTAAAATCAACCATTTTTTAGGGTCTTCCTGATGATGAAGGGGCTACTGAGCTCATAACGTTTCATAGGGTGCTCATATTTCTACCAGATCAGTGCCATTGGATAGATAAGTTTAAGAGATTTATTTTGGCATATTCTATGTGGTGGTTCCAATGGATAAGCAAGGTGCTACAACTTTTGAAAATATTTTCTCTCAAACCCTCAAGGGCCTGAAGCATGAAGATAAGATCAAACTCTTCAACTTTTTTGTTGATTTTAAGTACGACTATATTGTTCATACCACATACCCTTGTATCAAAAAAGAATATGATAGATAACGATATGCATGATATGATTTAGAATTTGATTACGAGGATTGGTATATGAACAATTATTATCTTTGGGAGGATAACTATTTTAATCTTTTATTTGATGACTCTACTCCACCTTATGTAGAGCACATTATGGAAAATAGTCAAGAGCCTTCTATGAAAACTATTTTTCATTATTCTCTAGCACTAATATACTATGCAAATGATTTTTTTGGATATATAGGGTTCTAGATATTTGGATCCAAATGATCGATGCATATTTTTGGAGCATCATTTTTAGCAAGCTATTGAGTTTTGATATCTTTAGCGAGGAGTTTGTAAGAGCACTTGGACATGGGACCTAGGTTTACAGTGGCGCTTGGACTACTTCAACTTGGTAGCTAGCACTTCTACATGAGACCCATGTTTACAATGGAGCTTGGATTACTTCAATTTGGTGGCTCACACTTCTACATGGGACCCTGGTTCTCTAGCCTAATTCAACATTAGGGTCCACACTTATCCATGGGACCATGGTATGGTTGCACACCCTCATAACAAGCATTGCGGACAACACTTCCATAAGGGTTATGGGATGTAGTGTATCTAAGGGGAATAATATGGGATATCTGGAGAGGTACCCAAGGGGGATATTATTATATAAGTATTGTTATGTATAAAATCCACTTTTAATAAATAAGGCCTATTGTGAATGCAATAAATGCAAGAGGACTTATTAGAAGGTTCCTCTTCTAGAATGTTCTTAGGTGGTTGGTAACACTATATAAAAGGGTTTAAGCAATGTAATGGAAAGTGAAGAAGTATTTTATTTAGAGTGGTAGCACATTAATATGTTTCCCCATTGAAGAGGCAAGTGAACATGAGTGGATCTCTTCCATAATAGAATCTATTGTATGGTGCTTCCCAACTTCAAGGTTTTTAATAATAATAATAAGTGTGTTTTTTCTATATTATTCTTGGATCTATAGTGGTGTTTTTTTATTAAGTTATTTGGTAATTAACAAGTGGTATCAGAGCACTTTCTTCGATCATAAAAAAATAATTTTCTTTTTCTATTTTGCAGAATTAAAAAAAAGGGACGCGACACACCAGACAATTCCTGTAGATTTTAGTGCATAATTTGCAGAAACTAGTTTTATATCTTACTTTCTCTCAGAAAACAACCAATTAAAAAAAAAATCCTCCGAAACGAAGTCCGAGAAGTGAAGTTGTCATCATTTTAAAATATGTTGATTTTTAGGGTTTTTCCGTGGATGATTGCATGATTTTGCTGATTTCTGTATCAATTGGTGCCAAATTTTCCCAAACAAATTACAAGTATGAGGTCATCTTTCAAAAATATCCCATTTCAAAAAATAATCATCTGAATCAAAGCTCTAGAAGTGAAGATATCATTGACTTAAAATAAACCATTTTTTAGGGTCTTCGCGATGACATTAGGATTGCAGAGCTCATAACTTTCACAGGTTGCCCTAATTTCTACCAGATCAATGCCATTGGATAGAAAATATTTAGTGCTTTCTTTTGGTATATTCTATGTGGTGCTTCCAATGTATATGCAAGGTCCTACAACTCTGAAAACATCTTCTCTCTAACCCTTAAGAGCCTGAAACATGAAGATAGGATCAAACTCTTCAATGTTTTTACTGAATTTAAGGACCACTGTATTGTTTGGACCAGATACCCTTGCATCATGGAAGAATATGATCGAGAACAATTTTCTTGGTATGATTTATATTTTTGTTGTGAGGATTGGTATATGGACAGTTGTCATCTTTGGGAGGGTAACAATCTTCATCTTTTATTTGATGACTCTACTCCACCTTATGTAGATCACATTATGGAGAACAATCAAGAGCCTTCTATGAACACTATTTTTCAGTTTTCTCTAGTACTAGTGTGTTATGCAAATGATTATTTGGATATGGAGGGATCTACATATTTGGATCCACATGATCAATGCTAATTTTTGGAGCATTGTGTTCAACAGGTTATTGAGTTCCGATATCTTCAACAAGGAGTTCATATGAGCACTTGGACATGGGACCCATGATGACAATGGAGTTTGGACTACTTCAACTTGGTAGCTAACACTTCTACATGGGGCCTAGGTTTATGGTGGAGCTTAGACTACTTCAACTTGGTGACTCACACTTCTACACAGGACTCTGGTTCTCCATCCTACTTCAATACTAGGGTCCACCCTTATCCATGGGACATTGGTATATGGTTGTACACCTTCATAAAGAGCATTTAAGAAAACACTTTCATAAGGGGGATATAATATAGTGTAGTTAGGGAGAATAATATGAGGTACCTAGGGAGGTACCCAAGGGGAATAATAGTAGATAAGTATTGTTATGTATAAATTCCACTTTTAATAAATAAGGCCTAGTGTGAATCCAATAAATGTAAGAATAATTTCTAGAAGGTTCTGCTTCTAGAAGATTCCTTCTCTAGAATGTTATCAGGTGGTTTGTAGCACTATATAAAGGGGCTTAGACAATGTAATGAAAAGTTAAGAAGTATTGTATTTGGAGTGGTAGCTCATTAAGAGGTCCCCCCCTTAAAGAGGAAAATGAACATGAGTGGATCCCTTCCATAATATGATCTATTATATGGGGTTACCCCACCCTAAGGGTTTTCATAATAATAAAGTGTGGGTTTTCTATATTGTTACCTGGTCTTTTGCGGTGAATGTATTTGCAGATCTAAAGAAATTAACAAGTGGTACCTAGGGAGACTTGGAACATTTTTTTCTTGAACTTGCAATCTATTAACCAATTGAGCATTGAAAATTTTTTGTGGACAACTTGGGTTAATAGAAAAAATGACCTTTTCTTTGTGGATAGAACTATGAACTTGTAGTATGGAATTGCCACCTGAAAATAAACCCTTGGCACTAGTTTCATCCTTGCCCTTGGTCTGAGACCACTTGTCTAAAATGAATTTTTCAAATGCTTCTTCAATGGAAAGTGCCCTCCTCTTGACAAAGGCCAATGATTTCAACCATATGGCAACATCTTATTTGAAACCATTGGGTAAAAAAAATTCCAACACTCTTTCCATATTGACTTTTTAGACACTATGAAGTGTTCAATACTAGGGCCATCATCTTTTCTAGTAAAAAAAATCCTTCTTTCCATAACCCAAAAATAAAACTAGGGCTTATAAAAATAACTTACTTTGCAAAATCATAATTTTTTCCGGAAAAAACTTTGAAAAATTGCTGATTTTTAAATATTGATAATTTCACTTTCTAGATTCCGGTTCGATTGATTTTTTTTTGAAATTGAAAATTTTTCAGAGAGGAATTCAAATATCCCTCAGACTCAAGAGCTCTAGTTTTGGATTTCTTTGCAAGATGTTATTCTCCACTCTACCCATTTTTCCTTTTTCGTTTCCTTTCCTCCTTTGACTCAGGAATTCAAATATTTCTTGAGTGGACAACCAAGAGGGCTAGATCTCCTTATGAACTCATAGCCTCAGCTCGGGGGTGGCTTGTTGTTGAGAGAAAATGAATATCAAGCCTATGGCTGGTAGGAACATCCTTCATACATAACATGTTGATTACTTTATAATCATAGGGTAAAATCATGAATGTGGGTAACACTTTCGTGAGAATTAGGCTGCGGAAAATTGCTAATGGTAAATTTTTGGCTGAACCTTGAATGTTTTCGGTCGAAAAATCTTTCGGCCAATATTTTTTTTGGCCAAAATTTAAATATAATGACATCATCAAACTTCGTGCCATTGTGTGCCACCAGAGAATTTTGTCTTTTTCCGGCAAGAAAATTTTTGACTAAAATATTTTTCCATCTGAAAAACTATTTCGGTCGAAAGTTTGTTTATATATATCGACCATAGTTTCGTTGAGATAGTTTGGCTCTCTTGTAATTTTCCATTACACAACTCTGTGAGAGACATGGGCGGTACTCGAGTGGCTCCAATAGTATGCAAGTGGCAACAAGAACACCCAAGTGACACCAAAAATCCGTGGGCAAGGTTAATTATCTTCTTATGGATTTTTTTCATCAGTAAGGGCCAGTGTTGCTTTTTTTTTTAGGAAAAACCACTTGTATGGTTGTTTAAAGTCTTCAGCCTGACAAATATCCTTCATGTTCATGTTCTTTGGGATGATACACTTTGTTGATTGTTAAACCCATAATTGATTTCCTTGAGTAAATAAAGTGAATTAAAAAATATATTCATCCATTTTAAAATTGTAAAAATGTGTTGGATCTTGGTTGATATCTCTAGAACATGTATCTACTACTCTAACAACACCATATTTCATTCAAAAGTTTAGTTTCAAATAACAGATGGACGTATTTTGAGGATCTGCTTCCCCTAACGCAAATTTAAATTCAATGCCAATTTGTTGCATCAAGTGTTTGTCTTCAATATAATTCTTAACCGAGTAATCATGGTCTTCCATGCACTTCTTTCCCCCTATATTGATTCCACACATTTCGTTTCCCACCTTTCTAAAATAAAGGATAGTTTTTTTTGTTTGACCCTGAAATGACTTCCTCGAAGAGGTATGCCTCCCTACTACTGTATTCAACTCTATTTGTTGTTGTTGGGCCATCATAATAACTTGGAGAAAACTAAATATTAGAGACTAACAAATTCACAGTATCCAAACACGACTGGAAGAAAACAACTTCAACTACATGACACAATGTTTTAACAACACAAGGTTGGAGGTACACCACAATAAAATTCTAGGTAGTTAAAAAACTTTTATACACTCAATGATCTAATACCATTAGACACCAATCTCATGGTAGACACACATAGAAACAACTTCTTCGCAAGAGAGAGTATGCCTTCTGAGAGCAAACATTGCCTCTTTGTAGAAAGTTAACATGATCTTGTTGATCCAGGGTCTTTCACCCTATTCACATCTCTTGAAGAGAATAAACACAAGCTCAGAGGTGAAGAGAAAAAAGGGAAGAGAGGTCATAACATAGGATAAAAGGAAAGCGTGGAAAAACCGTGGAAAAATTGGAAAGAAAAAGTAGACAATTTATTCATGAGTTTTTTTTTAATTACATGATTAATAATGACTACGGGTACAATTGAGATGTGTGTGGAAAAAAATATTTAAATTGTTATCCATGGTTGAATTTTGGGCATTGGTATTGGGATTTGTAAAGGAAACATAGTTCATCCCACTCTCTAGTCTGAAAGCCAGAGTGAGTGTACTCATTTAAGAGAAACATTTTAGGCATGCTTTGTATTTCAAATCAACAAGTTTCATTATTTTTGGTTGTGTGATTGGATGTTATATCTCAATTGGGAAATGTGGAATTCGACATGAAGAGACTTGTCCATGACAAACACAGTTGACCTTGAAAACTAGAAACCCAATTAGCATAATTCATGTGTGGATATTTGGAGGTGGGGGTGTTGGTGCCATGTAGGATCTTTACCAAACCCTTGATGAAAAATATTTCTAAACTCACATGTGATTGCAAATCTACTTCTTGAGTTGATTCTCTATTAAAAACATTCAAATTCTTAATTTGATTTGTGTAATTCTTATAGATTGTTTGTAAGTGCTCTCAAAAATTTATTTATAGCCCTTTTGTTTTGGCTTCAATTTTTTAAGTGCAATGTTGTGCCCCATCATGTATTATCCTTTCATTTAGTCATCCATGTTTTTTCTTTATGTCCCAAATATGGCAGTGTTGGTGTAAATATATTTGTGGATATTATTTGGCTATTATTTGTGAGGTTTCATTGTTAGTTTCTAGATTGATTGTTTCCGTTTTGTTCAGAAACGAACACCTACTAGCTCATTCTAGTTGGTGCCACTTCACCTCTACTTCTGAAATAAAATTATGATAATATAGAATCCCTACTATATTTCTAGTTACAAAGTTGTATTTAGTTGCATCCTTTTCTAGTTAAAAATACAATCCTATATTACTTTTCTAGGTGGCTAGTGTTCCTCTATATATAGGTAGTCTTTGTAACTTGTGTTAGGGTCCTATACTTTTATAGCATAATCATTATGTTGATCGATATCCATTTTTTAGTGATTTTGGGATTAAAGATAATATTCCATGTTGTAAATTATTTCCAAAAAGGCTCCTGGCTTGCCTGGTTTTCATCTGAAGACTTTGCCCCTCCATCCATTTTTCTCAATCCTTCATTCACCTCTATGCCACTCACTCCCCTGTCCATTTATCTCATTGGCTACATCTCGCCCACCACTCATCCTTGCATAGACAAAATTAGATAACCTTAGGATAATAAAATATTAATTAGTTTAATAAGTATTTAAATTAATAGTGTAAGAATTAATTATTAGGTTA
>JASDQU010736832.1:19837-38411 GCA_032191745.1 Picea mariana | reverse complement strand
ACTTGGAATCAAGGTCAATATTTGATTTTCTAATTGTTGTGCTCGAATAATATTGAGTTTACCAAACACAGATTCAATCGTGTTCCAAGCTTCTTCGTGGTCATCAATTCCTTGAAGGTGGTACCTTAAATTAGGAGAGATGGACATTTCAATTAGTCCACATGCTTCGTCATTCCTATTATCCCATTTGGATTTCTTATCATCATCAGTGGGTGTTGTTTCCTTTCTCAAGGTAATCTAGTACAGGCCTTTACTTCTTAATAAATATTCCATATGGGATTTCCATTGGAAGTAGTTGTTGCTGGTAAACAAGACATTACTTGTAGAAGTCATATTAAATATGTAGATAATGGGGATTTAAAAAATGAAACTAATGATCTGTATGGAAATATCTCAAAAAGTTATGCGGTTTTAAAAAAAACGGCACTGAAAATGGACTTCCGATGTGAGAGTTATGCCATTTTAAAAAAAAAGCATAAATGGTAACCAAATAAACACATGATAGTGTAAGCTGGTTTATGAAGTGACCCACTTTTATAAAGAGAAGTGGGGATCACTTTTACAATGAAGTTACTTTATAACAGAAAAGATGCATGCAAAATAAAATATTAAAGCTACTTATAGTGATTCACTTTTATACTTGAAGTGAAATACACTTTACAATTTTGGCACGAACTTTTTCAAAAAAAAGTAACAAAAGAGAGACTTGAACTCAATACCTCTTACTTAATAAGGAAAATTTTAACCAAATGATCTAGAAAAACATATTTTAATGTTCAGAAGGAGGATTAGCGGCGTTGTTGTTGTTTTTGTGGAAGAAAAACTTGGAGAGCGTGCTAAAAAAAACTCTTTTCACACAAGAAATTTTTTTGCTTCTTGATGACAACAAGGGTTAGATTTTGGTTAGCTTATCCAGAAGATGCACCTTTTCCTCTATGTTTCTGATTTTCCGAGGTTGCACAGGGCACGGGGAAAAGAGCATACACATATATAAAAGAATAGCACCCGAAAACAAATAATATCAAACCAAAATAAAACTTTGTAGAAATTTAAAAAATGTGTATTCAGGCTTTATACCTCCGGATCTGACTGTAATGGTCATATCTTGGGAAAACATAAATCTTTTCGAGTGAAACGAAACGTGTTCCTGACTGAAACGAGTGCTACAGATGTAATGGAACAGTCCTCTCAACCCATAAATGTACGAAAATGATAGAAAATGAAGATGTGGCAACTCGGCTTCACGATCTCGATCTACAACAGGAGCGGGTCTTCAAACAAGATCTGATACCATGTTCAACAACACAGGTATTCCAACAGAGGATGAACAACTTTAGTAACCAATCACATAACCAGATAAAAGATCAACACACCGATGTTTTCACGTGGTAAAACCCCTATGGGGAAACATCCACCGCCCCAGCCAACGCAACCACTTGGAGCAATTTATTAATGCAAAGAAAAATATTACATAGAGATTTTACAATAGAGTTTCTCACAATCGATCATTGACAAATGACCCTCCATGCTCTTTAAATAGAGATCATGGACCAATCGGGTGCTAATCCATAGATCAATGACCGTTAAGATTGAGGAGAGTATGAACCGTTGGATCACTCTATGTTGGGAACATATCATGACCTTCATATTTCCTAACTACAAATGCATACTAATGCACACTAAAGAAACACACTAGAAAACACACTTTTGCCTAATGACACAATAGACCAGGTAGATCTTAACTAACTCCTAAATGTCTAAATATCCTAACAAGTATACCTTGTCTTTTCTTTCACCATACTTAGTCATTTTATTTCACTTCATTGTGATTTAGCGAGTTAGCATACTTTTCTTTGTAATTCTGCTATCACCAAAACACCCTTTTACCTCCACGATCCCCAACTTGCATGACACTCATAAATTTTCTCTTTTTATTCTTTTCTCACCGTAGGTTCACGGGTCCCTGAGTTTCTCATCTCCATTTACCCTACAAACCCGACTCACAAAGATACTTAACCATTTTCTAACCTTTTTCTTCCCACATAACACTTGTGCATTTTTCTTCACATCAGACTCACGGGTTGGTGAACTTGCTGGTTCACCTCAAATTTTCTTTCATATCTTCCCTCGTCGTAACATCACAATCATTTTGATACTTTTCTTGAGATACATTTAATGTTTTTACTACGAAAGATAATTGTTGTGTAAATAATGAAAATACCGTTTTTAATGGCATAAATCTCGCGGGATTTTTCTTCAATGTGCATTAAAATTTATTCATTCGGAAAAGATTAAGTCATTATTATCCATAAAAGAACCTCACTTCTATGAATATATTCCAAGTAATTACACAAACAATCCACTAAATTCATGGTTGTAAGAAGGAAACAATTACGTGGGGATACAATAAATATTTTATGACGGGTATATTCGAATTTCTAGTGGTCAAGATACTACTGGTACAGCTCTTCATTCCCTCTACTTCGAAGAAATGAAAATGTAGTATGGACATCAGGAATTTGTCTTGCTGAATGCGTACTAGAAGTATTTGATTATAAATAAGTTGTCACCTGGTGCATTGATAAGTATATTACAAACCAAAGAGCCATTGAAATCCAGGGAAGAACCCCTATTTCATTAGAACTAGTCATTTTTAGGAAGATGCTGAAGTTACCATTGCCAACTCTTATCTTTAAAGGAGAAGAAGTGAGGGATTTTCTCAAGAAAATAAATAATGGACTCAAACTATTGCAAGAATATATTGAAGACCCTGCGGCGATGTCTATTGACATAGCAAATATTTAGGTTATTTATTTGAAAAACCCTTATCGAGAAATTGCATGGCTATTCATTAGAGTTACTAGTCAATAAAATACGACAACTATCTCTCAGTTTCCTATGTACATATTGCACTTTACAGTTCATGAAAAATCCATCTTCGATTGGGGAATGCTTATCTCTATTGAAATTGCTTCCTAGTTTTCAAATTTTAAGAAAGAAAAGAAATTCTTCATGGCTTCATATTTAATATTTTCTATTATGTACTGCCATACTTTCAAAGGATTAACAATTGACAAGAGGGTAGACTATAAAATCGAAGCTGTAAATATCTGGCACCAGGATCTTTGGATCCAAAAGACCTCTATTTACATTTATGAAACACATAATGAATTTGTTACAGTTTTCAAAACACTTCTTTTTGGATATAACACATCTAGGTTGTTGTTAGAGGAAAAAACGTTTCTCAATAATAAGGTTACTCTGGAGAAGAGAGAAAATTATAACATCATTATAATATTTTTCTCCATACAAAGTCCTTCTTTTCTTCCTTACTATATTTCAAATAAAATGTTTATCACCGAAGTTGCTAGGCAATATGGATTTTGGCTTCACTTTTTTCATGAGAAGAGAGAAAGGCAATTTATCCCATTGGTGTGGAAAGTTGGAGAGATTGTATTAAGAAACATAACCATAATTGATGAATTTTCATCCCATTTCGATCATTTGAATTTAAATTATGAAAACAAAATCAAAGGGTTCGACGCAAGTCATATTTTTGTTGACCACATGCAGTTAGTAGGATTCAATAATGCATTTACCCAAATAATCATATTTGTTGAAGAAGAGGGTAATACTCAATATACTCCAGTGCAATCTATTGATGATATTGAGACTGTAATAAGCACTACAGATCGACATAATCATAAAGGAAAGGGTCAAAATGAAAAAGGTTCTCAATCTCTGGTAGTTTCACAAAAAAATGGTCCACCCAGATATAATGTTCAAACAACAACACAACATAAAAATGTTTCAAACGACAATTCAAGTGGAGGAGGTGATAAAAATCCTTCTCAAGGAAAAATGGAAAATCCCCACAAAATTCAAGTAAGAAAGAAGAGAAAGATTACCCCTCAAGAAGAAGCAGAGCAACATGTATATGAAAATGATACAAATAACTTATCTCTTGAGGATTTGTATCTTGAAGTTGATATTGAAAATATACATTTCCTTGATGAAGAAAATGTATTAGAAGAAACCCAACAAATTACAGTTGAAATAGCTGCACAAGAAGAATATTTTTAGAAGAAGAATCATTTACCATACAAAATGCACTATTTGACAAGGATTCCAAAAAGCTAGTATTTGAAGGAGTAAATCAGAGAAATAAAAAAGGAAAATCCCATTCTGAATATGATCTTAGTAAGTTACTTGCATCTCAAATTTCTAAGAAACACAAGGTAACTAGTGATGCCTTGGAAGCATAGAATTCCAAATTAAAAGAAAAAGTCAAAGAACTGGAATCCACCTTGATGCCTCCCCCTATTATTTAAAATCCATTAGCCATTGCGAAGCTGGGAAAACCTGATTTGAAGTTGAAGCGATCATCAAGTTTGTAAATGGCTATCAAAAAATTTGTTGAAGAAAATACAAAAAGAAAAATGTCACTCATTATGGAGGAATGAGATGTATCTGGTAATATTGTTTCTTTCAGATATCAAGTAAATGGTTATAATGAATTACTTCAAGAAGATAATAAATATGAAGAAGGGTTTTACAAAGATATCGTTATACTGTTTGTAATCAAAGTTTCCAACACCACTATGCTCAAAATAAGGGAAGAAGACTTGCCATCCCCGTCCATAATGAAATAGTTGAAAGCATGATGGATGAAAAAAAATCATCAATTTGAAGGATATTATGGACAATTGCAATGCAATTGTAAATAATAAGGAAATGTTTTTCATAAAACTCACCAAGATAGACTTGGCAAGAAACACCAGAGAAGTGAAAGACTCAAGATTAATCATAAATTCTATATTTATGATGAAGAAACAATTTGAATAACACATGGACATATTGAAAAGAATTTCAGCTGAAAAGTTCAATAATGTAATTGAATATAATGAAAGAGAAATTTAAGATTGGTTAGTAGATTATGCAAACAAAAATCAACATATTGAAGAGTCAATTCACAATATTTCACATGACTTAAGAGATTTGTAAGGTGAGTTATTTGATGTTAAAATTAAACATGAGATAAATGTGGCTCCAATGAAGGATTACATAGAAGAATGGTTTAAAAAATACATAATCAAGATTACCGAGGAAAATAAAAAAACGACAGTTAGTACTGGTCTAGAAATTGTCAGCAAGGGGGATAAAGGACACCATAAAAATCAAATTAAAGGAGAGATTCCATCATAGTAATTATATACTAATCACATTTTCTTCCTCTTTCTGAGTTCATCAAGTTGTCTTTAGTATTTCGTTGGAAGAATATAACCAAATTCTTATAACTTCTCTTTTGTATTTTATCCACATTTTGTTGCCCACACCTTGTTCTAGTTCTGCATCTTCTTATTCATCTTTCTCATGTGTATTTAATGGTACACAAGATCCCCAATCTCATTACATTCATGGATGAACGCTTTCAATTTTATAAGAATGTAAAATAATCATATCATTTTTGAGAAATTCCATAAAACTATTTCAGAGTTAATTTCGATTATGTCTTGTAACTCTGAGTTTTGAGTATAATATATTTGAAGTTGTTACATCATATAAGTACTTGAGAAACACACACACACACACACACACACACACACACACACACACACATATTTTAAAACATAAATAACATCATTGAACAAATGAAACATGATAATATCACATGTCAACAATACACATTCTATTTCTTTCATTCCATTGCACAACTAGATTTAGATACTACTCTAAGCATGAAGGATCTACCACATCACATGAGTTGACATATAGACTACCCACCCAACCTATCCTGCAAGGTTAGGACTTCTAAGACACATAATCAATGCTCAAGTCTAGGATTCATCTGATTGATCCTGACCATTTAAGGTCTCAATACTGGCGACTATTATGAGGAACACGAAAGTATCTAATTCCCTTACCTTTATCTATTCAAATTCAACTATAAATATCAATGTTCCTTTCTGCAAATTATTCAATTAACATAGAGAATCTAGTATCTTAGTCATCATCTCATAACACCATGTATTATATTACAAAATAACTCATCATTTTACTAATTAAAGGTCAGGGAGTATTTCAATAGAATCATGTCAGAAACTTAACAGTAAAATATACTCCCTTAATATCCATCTATCATTTGTGACAATTTCAAATTACTTATGTTTCCCTCAACATGTGACACCCTATAGGGTACAACCAAGAAGATAGGTATCTGATCCACATCTCAAATTTAAAAGGAAAAACAATAGAGAAAGACTCTCAGCACAAGGTAGAAACCATAGGCCTACTCTGTACTCTTATGAACTAGATAAACTGTGAAGAAAATAAACCTGGAACCAAAGAAGGTATGATCTAAGAACGAGTTAAAAGTTCTATAAGAAGCCTACAACTTCTTTTCTAGTAAAACAGTGTAACACCTCAAGAGTCAATTCCACAAGTGCGTAGATGGCTTCTTGAAGGCCCAAGGTTTAGAGGATACATCACCCAAAGTGCACATAGACCCTCTCAAGTTGGGAAGAGGTCAAAACTTTCGGAAGTACAAACTCAGGAGAGATAATGTAAACATACAAAGGGGACGTGCAAAGTACATAACCCATAATTAGAATCCATAGCTCAAGAGGGAGGAGCTTTTGAGCACCAGAGTTCCTTTCAAGGAAAATATCCAAAGAGACAATGGGTGCAGGGTTCAAAGGAGGAGTCAAGACCATTGGACCAGGAGAAAGCTACAATAGCCGTCAGATCTGGGAGTTGTAGAGGAGGATCTTCGAATCAATGTCCAATTAAGTCCCAGTCATCAGATCTCAGTAAGGGTAGATCAATGATGTGGAGCCATTATGGGATAAAAGTTTCAAGTTAACTATCGCATCAGTTTCAGTTCTGCAATCCACACGGGCCATCAATTGTCACCTACAAACAGATCAACGATTGGAATCGATCCCACTATCAACGAGCAGTTTTGATTGCGGAAATCGAGAGAGGGTTGAAACATCATGCTAGTTGAGACTCCACAATCCTTCCTAGCCATCTATCTTCATGATCGATTTAATTACGACCATCGAATTAGACCGTCGATTATCACTCAATGAGTTGAGATGGGGTCATATCTCTTGGTCATACGAATGGAGGACATAGACCCTTCGAGCTAGTTGACTGTGCCCTGAAGCCCAAATCATAAGGTGAATATACACCATAGATCGGTGGTGAATGCAAGCCGTTGGATCCATAAGAATTCGATGATTCAACGAGTTTGAGTTCATAATACAAAGGGTTGGAAACCCTCAAGATCTAATGTCCCAGAGTGAAGGACTATTATAGATCTGACAAATGATCACTATCCATTGGATCTACGAGACTACGTTCTTCAGCGGTTCTGTAATTTGCTACTCTAACACAACTAGGGTCAGTAAGTTAAGGTGAAGGATCTCCTGGAGTCATGAATTCTGGAGTAAATCCTTATCTTCCAATGGTGGGTACACATGTTTGCTGATTCGAGTATTTAGAACCCCATTCTCGTAAACTCTATCTCAGCTGACCTGTCAATGCCACTTATCAATTGATTTCAGATGACACGTGGAACTCATTTTGGGTACTTTAGATTACATCATCCGTGCTAATTCAAGTGACACATGTCACTCTCATTATGGTGACACATCATCGATCATGACAACATGGCTGCCACATCACTCCAGAAGTTTGTCATTTTGAGAGAGTGTAATCTAGAGCAACAAAAATCTTAGAAGTATCGGAGCACCGAAGTTACTTCCGGTCGTATATTGGAGCAAGGTAAAGGGATCGTTGATCTTGGAGTTAATTTGTATTTGACTCTCCACTAAGTTAAGAGGTAAATTAAAGGAATACACAGACCCCAAAGTTAAAAAATTTCATAGTAAAGGCGATCTGTAGATCTAGTGGACAACAAGGACCGTATATATTCAAGTCTTATTCCTTCGGAGGTTTTAACAGTTTGACACTCCAGAGGAAAGGAGCATTGTTTGCAAAAGGTGATGAACTCCGAGAGTTCCGAACTCTAGAGTGGATGAAAATCATCGATCTAAGGGATGTTTAAGTTGTCAAATCTTTGAGCTCTTCAATAGTTCAGTGATCCAGGTGGGATAGAATCCGGATGTGAAGCGGGAAAAACCCCAAAGTTCAGAGTTCTGTAGTGTATCTCCACCGTAGAAACACATGTGAGGAGAAACTATGTCATCTATTATATTACTCTGTTAAAAGTGAACGAAGGAGGGTGGTAGGGCAGGGTAACCTACAACTTCCAATTAACTCAGCTTATAATCAACTTCGACCGGTCAACACTTCAGGAAAAAAGGAGTTGAGTTAAGGAAACCTCTGGAGTGTTAGATTTCCAGAGCCCTGAATAGCGCCCTTTTGACCTAGCACTAGTTTTTGTCTCCTGGTCACATGCTTAACTTTTTTTATAAAAAGGGTTTACGCACTACAAGGGTTAACTCTCGAGACTTTCACAGGCCTCCCTAGTTTCAAAAACCTTGGATTTAACTTCAATATAACACATGCGTTCATAATGCAAGTAACTCGGGTTCAACAATGAAATCAACGGTAAAACACAACATGGTCAACTTGTAGGATTTCAGATGAAAATTACTCAGGGACTCATGATACAGTCATAACTACATCCTTATTTGACCGCTGAACAAGGCATTGTTAGTTTCCTAACAAAACCTCAACTAAACTCTGCTCACACATACTTCTGTTATGGATAAAAATACATGATTTAACATAGACTATATACAATAAAATTCACATTCTATAATGAGGTTCAAGCCGCTCGATCAAAGTACGAAAATGTCAAAAATTACTGAGAGGGTTAAATACAACTCTGTAACTATTAAATTTCTAGCAACAAACGAAAAACCTGACACTCAGAACTTCAAATTATTCTATGGTGACTCAATCAATCTAATATACTAATAGAATCATAACATAAATGAAACCAGAAATTAAAATACCAAAAACCAATGAAACCTGTGTGTTGAAGATGTCCTTCCAGACCTTGCGCTCCTTCCTTTCCTTCACTTGCTAATCACAGAGACTTCATCGATACCTCCCAACCAATGCTAGGGGTACTCTTCTTCCCCCTTAGCCCCCGGGGCCATAAAGAGGCCAATAAAAAAAACCAGAACACAATAGCTTCCAGGCTTACCTCGCAAGGAAGAGCTTCCACTCTTTTCACAAGCATGGAGTCCCAACTCTCACAAGTAAAAACACAGTCAATCAAAAATTTGGCAGCATAACAATGCCTTTCCCCAGGATCCGATCCCCTTCCCTTCTACATCCATTTCTCTATAGAATCCTTCCTCATGGACATCTATTCCTCATGCACAATTCATTAATTTTTAGAAATTCAGTTCAAGGATTATTCATCCACTACAGGTGTCACATTCTCCCCAGGTTGCATAAGTAATTTCTCTTTTATTTATTTTTATTTAAAAGCCACCTTTCCTCACATTTCTCCATGTGTTCCTAAATTTCCTCTTAGTTGTCTCTTAGTTTCCCCAATCCCCTTAATTAATGGTTGTATCCTAACTAGGTTTTAGTTAGGGTTGGATTAGGAGTATTCTTAGTTAAGCTAGGGTTGGTTGACTCAAATTATATTCTATGCACAACCCATTCTCTCAAGTTGTAATTATTTTTAAACAAGGATTTCTTATTAACAATTTCATGCACCCTTGTGTATTTTATCAATTCTTTAGGTTCTTACTTACTATTTCCTAACCATTGATTTCCTTCAAATCTTCGCTTGTGTCACAATTCAATTAACCCCTTTATTTAAAATTTACAGCTGGCTTTAATAATAAAACTCTATTGTTTAATTAATTATTTTAATCCATCAAGGTCAAATCATTCCAGTGTTTTCTAGGCCACCTATGTTTATTGACTCAGGTTTCAATTGTCCAACGTGCCCTTCAAGATGCAACTCGTGCTCCAAGGGTGCCACTCGCATTGACTTGTTTTTGGAAGTTTGTCCAACCCCTTGGAGTCAAAACTCCATTCAGTCAACCTTGTGAGAGACTAATTGATTCTAAGGAATAAGGACCCCACCTTATTGCATGCCCTTTAGAAATCCATGTGAGCGACTGTCTCAGTTTTCCCTCACGACATCATGGACCACCCAACTAGGTAATCATTTACCTACAGTTTTGGCCACAATGAGAGTGCTAGTATGTTGTGATAGGGACACTTCCACCTCTCTCCCTCAATATCTGATTTTTTGTGCAAGGCCCTTTTACTCCTTATGTGAGTCGGATTAGCAAGCATCATCAAGCCTGTATCCACTGACAAAAACAATGTCAAAATCCATATATATATATAAATCCATCATACATTATATGTGCACAATAATGAAATACTCAAACAATACAATCCACTCCCTGACTCAATCCAGAGTCCAAGGAAGCCCTTTGATTCTACCAACATCCATAACTTGTCATGTGTCCTGCACACTCAAGACGACTTGTCAAAAGAATATGTCAACACATATATGTACATCAATAAAATAAAGCATCTATAACACCTCAACATCATCACATATAACCCAAAATATGAATGAAATCACAATGTTCCATACCCGGATCACTTGCAAGCAAGTGTCCTCAAAGAATTAGTCAATACTAGTATGCTCAGTAGAGCGAGATGTTACATTTTTTTATCTCACTAAGTAATACTCTTTCAAAGTTCTCTTGTGTAGTGGACCATTTTACTTTTTTATTTTAAATGTGATAATAAAATATCTAAAAACTGTGATAGATGTGAGAGTTTTTGTTATTTCATGCAATCTATTCATTTCTAGCAAATGCGATGTTTAAAGTTCCTGGTCCATTTCTCAGGAACTCTTGTATTTTATGAAATTGTAAATTTTTTTGAGCGATAAAGATTTGAGTTTGTCTTATTGGCATAATCCAATTTATGTTATAAAATATTTGAAAAATGTATAGAGGAGTACCACCTTTTTAAAAACACAGGGGGATTAATATCCTTGTGAGGTTGTTATTTTGGTCCTAGCAGATTCAAACGTCAACAACCGGTTAAAGTGGGGAAACATTTCATCAAAATGGATCTAGGTTCTAGCTACCACTAGGTATATATGCACCCTTCAAATGAATGAATTTTTTTTTCAAGCCCAAATATAATCTTTTAAATGAATGTTTAGTCATTATTTTTGGTTAAATTAATGCTCCAACTACATTCATGGGAATAGTCAATCAAATATTTTTCCTACATTTGGGAAAATTTATAGTGGTATGTTTGGATGGAAGATTTGTCTATAATATATGTTGGGAGGACATATTCAACATGTCATGAATATATCTCTTGATCTTAAATGAAAATATTAATTGTGTTGGACAGGTAGTTTTGAATACAATTTTTGGGAAACTGCTGAGGATGGAGAAAATCCGCAAAAAAAGAGGAAATGAGAGAAGCCATGATCAAAGAACACAACAAAAAAAACTTAACAAAAAAACAAGAAGATTACGAAAATCAAGAAGATCAAGAAGACCAAGAAGATAAACAAAGGAGGGAAAGCAGACAAAAAAGTTGAAGAAAAGACACCCGAGAAAAGGGTTGTAACTGACTCATAATGAGTTGTCATAGGGAGTTTAGCCCTAATATCATGTATAAATATGTAAGGGGTCGGGTATACTATGGGTTTTAGTTCTGATAATTATGGTTCTGATTCTTACTGTTCTAGTTCTTGTTGGAGCTTGCATATGAGATTTAGGAGAGTGAATGGGAGGAAGATTGTACTGCAGAGGCTAGGTGGGATGGGGATTGATTATAATGTATCCATTGTATCACAATGCACAAGCTTGAGACTGTTACCTAAAGAGGAATAATAAATAAGCAACCATTTGTGGACGTAGTCCAGGGTGGGGTGAACCACATGAAAGTCTGTGTTGAATGTTTGTTTATATGTGTGAATGCATGTTTATGTGTTTATTCATGTCTACTTTGATTATGCATGGTTATATCTAGTTATGTTGATGGATTTATGTTACACAATAGATTAGATGGTTAAATAACCAAGTGATATGGTAAATTTCATCACAATTGTATGTATGAATTAATGAAGGATTAAATAGACTATGAATATTGCACACAATACAAATAGGTTGTAATGAATACATTGATCAACTCACATTCTCTCATCATTGCATGGAAATTGGTTCCTACAGTCCCCATAAATACCTCGGGCGAGACTTCACTTGCATGCAGGTGATGCCGAAAAGGATGGTGTCTGAAGAGTTTTTTGGTTAAGATAACTTGCATTGAGGGTCTTACACCTACTCAACAACAAATGGTTCTGTTGCGAGGACATGGAATCTGTAGTTGAGGGAATGTTTTGGAGTTATACTAAGAAAGATATCTTAGAATGGATAGAAGGGAAGGAACGAGAATTCACTCAAAAATATAATATAAACCCTTGGATGAAGGACAAAAAATGGATGCAAAGATATGTGTATATCGAGTTGCACGAGATCTTATTTGGCGAATTTCCAATTGTATTGACTTAATGGATGGAAATATTAGTGGAGAATACTGGAATATACCGATCAATGGCACAAAGGAGATGGACTCTTGACTTGGTAAGATAATTTAATTCTGTAAGTAACAATACTTCCCGCGTAGTTACGTTTTGGTTAGATAGTATATTGGGGGACTATATTACAAAATTCATAATCGATTGCACAAAATCGTATAGTGTTGCAGAACGAGATTTGCTTAAGGGTTTGAGAAAAATATTTTTGAAGTCACTCGGTACGTAGTTAAATATGTTTCTATGTGATAAGTGCGTGATGACGATGGATTCTGACAACTAAGGGACTACACACACATAGGGAAACTGGGCTTGGCTATGAGATGGTCTAAAGAGAGGAGAGAAGAAATGAATAAGGAAGGAGAGGATTGAAGATGAAAAAAAAATGAAGAAGGAATATCAGAAGGAGAAGACTAATTTGGGGTATTTCACAGTGGAAGAAGGTACAAGAATTCGAATATTGAGGCTAAGAAGAGAGAGAATTGCAATGAGTATCGAGAACCTTGCATAGATGTCTAGATTGTATAATTATAGTGCATAGAAGGGGAATAGGAGAATTCTTAGCGCGGTCCTATTATAGAAGAAGTGGTAAGTCCTATTCAGACTGAATCCTGTGTCGAATCCACAACCCCGTGTGCATCACCTAGATTTGAACCCACATTCGAAGACTTGTCAAAATACCTTGTAGTTAGTGGAGGAAGTTAGAAGAGTAGTAGTCAGATCTTTGGAAACAATGTGTCGAATTAGAGTTAACCAGTATCACCAAGGGGTAGAATGACACACAACAACATGGAAGGAGTGGATAATACAATGAGACTACCTGAGTTTTTGGGAATTGGGTTAGAGGACCCAAATAAACATCTCTTTGTATGTGATACCATGTGGGATACGAAGAATTTCCAAGATGAGACTGCAAAGATTGCACAGTTGGAAACAATGTTCAAAGGTCATGTGCTAGTATGGTACATGAAGTTGCAAAGTACTATGCCAATAGTCCAAGTGAGAACCTTAATGAAAGTTACACAACGGTTGCTGAAATAATTCAAGAAACCAAAGTCTGAGTCACTATACATTACATAGTTAAAAGAAATCAAACAACTACAGATTGAATCCGTATGGGATTTCAATCAGAGATTCAAGGACGTGATGGGTAGGTTAACATTCCAAATCCCCGATAAGCAACATGGGGAATGGTTTATTGCGGGACTCTTGTCACACATCCATGACCCATTGATACAATAAAAAGTCACATCACATCCTGAAGCCTTGGAGTTTTCAATGAAACTGGAAGCATCTCCTATCAGAGACAGTGGGGGATGGCACAGGTCCAGACACAACTGGATACCTTGACCATTCAATTGGAAGAGCTTACAAAGGGGAAGGAGAAGAGGGAAAAAATTCGGTGTACTAAGTGTAGGACTAAAGGTCACCATAAAGATGAATGCTTGACCTTTGCGCACTACATGGAAGCCGGAGCACCAAATCCATTACCAAGGGGAGGATATTGTGAGATATGTAAGAAACGGGGACATAATCCACATGATTGTCCATTGCTATAGAAATAACAAAGTACGCTAAGAAGTTTGTTCTGTACGTTTTGTAAGTCAGTAGGACATGAAGATAAGGATTGCCACACATTCGACTTGATGAAGCAGCACACTTTGGACATGTAAATAATTCAAGAGAAAATATTGCGATAGAAGGAGATCAGTATAATAATCAAAGAGGCTTTCACCAAGGAAATCGAGGAGGATTTGGTAGAGGTCGAGGCAGAAAAAATTTCGAAAGAGGAGGAAGAGGCCCAATAATATGTTATAACTATAACCAACCAAGACACTTAGCTTGTGATTGCCAAAAACCCTATATAACATGCACATATTGTCGAGAACTGGAACATGCGATAAAATACTGTCCTCAATGTGGCAGGAAAGAGGGAATCAAAACCAGATCTTGAATCAAAATGTTTAAAAGATATAAGCAGAGAAATGCGACGAAGGACCAAAAATAGCAGTTGCGACAAGCATAGGAGCTAAAACAGGGATTGATACGACCAATGGAAGAAGGCAGGCTAAGCAATGGGTAAATAAAGCATCAGGGCCTTTGATTATGTTCGAACCACAGAAAGAAAAAAAGACTTATAAGCAGAGAAGAAAGGAGATATTGAGACCGAATTGGGTAGCATCAAAATCATCTACGCCTCCTATGGGTGAAATGCCTCCAATCTATGATCGTTCCATACCAGAAGGGCCACTAAAGAAAGAAACTACTTTGGGAGAGTTTTTGAAGAGTTGTTTAGAGCTTATGAAGGATGAAAATGCATTGAATATGTTATGCAACATGATTGGCCACTGCACACAAGAAAGGGCGATTCCTACTATACAAAAGGTAGTGAATCAGGTATTTTTCAAGAAAATAACCAACAGAGAGTTCACAACGAGTGCACATATAAAGGAGTATGACGTGGACAATGTGGTTTCTCGCAATGGTGTACATAAAAATCCATAAAACTTTGAATCCCTTTAGTGTTGACCCACTTCATATAATACTTTAGATATAAATGTTTTCTTGGTGGTATGGATTTTTACAAAAACTCCATTCAATATTTCTCTCACATTGTTGGACCACTACACCTTCTCATGATGAAGTACCCACTCAGGAATCTCCTTTCGATGGATCGTAAATTTCCCTCCATGTGTTTTTTGGAAATTATCGTGGAAATTGTGAGATTCGTTACTCAAAGAAAATTCATAAATTTCACCTCAAACCTCTGAGATCTATTTCCCATGAATTTTCATCCTTAGGGTTGAATCTAAGATATTAAATTATAGCAACAAATTCTTTTATTTTTTTCAATCCAAATCGCAAAGAAACCCAATATAGTAAATAACAATAAGTGTGCTTTAATGAAATAATGCTTATCCCTTAGGAAACACTTTCCAACCACATTACAATTTGAAAATGAATTATTACATTACATTACATTATTATAGCAATAAATCTACCCCTTTAGCTTTTAGGTGTTTTCTAAATCACTAAAAAAATTATGCTTGATGTTATGTCGAATCAACAAGTTTTATCGGCACTAGAAACTACTCAAACATCAAGATAACATAAATAGAATTTAAATCTACAAGTACACAAAGTTTGGATAAATGGAACACTTAATCTATATATAATATGAAGTGCAAATACATACCACAATTTAATAAAATATGGTAAAATTCAATCTCTCCAAAGGCTAGCTAATTCATGCACCAAATTATCAAACCCTAGCCACCAACTCCTCCTATCTAGGATTCTGTCCCAACTAAAGTTAGTCTCTCCACCAAAGATCCTAAACAAGCAATTATAACACACCGAGAAGTCCTCCTTGGTAGCTTCACTTGCATCATGTAAGTGTCGCCCTATATTCTCCACATTAAGCATCACAAGCAAAACTAGGGTTTCCAAATGACAAAATAATGTTTTTCTTTTAATTCTATGATCCATCATTATGAGAAAAAAATTATTACTTTGCAAAAAATAGTACTTAATAATGTAGTTTAATTCTTATTAAACACAAAGTAATCAGTAAGATCATGCTATTTATAAATACACAATTATATATTGTCACATACAATATTAGTTAAAACGAATATATCTTCTAATACATAAGTCAATAACCTCTTCCATATGTGAATACCATCTAGAAAATAAGGAATTAATATCAAATGGAAAATTTATATATACAATTAACAAAATTGTGCAGCATGACTATATGGAACATAGTTGAATCTTGATTGCATTATAATGAACTTCTATCCTTGATAATTGATGTAATCCTATACATTAATGTGAAAGGATATACTTAATTAAATCTTTTGAGGAAGATCCTCTTTTTATTCCTATGATGATTTGAGCCTGAATGAGATTGAAGCCTAAATTATGCATTTTATGGATGATCTATAACTATTATGAATTTTAGAAATAGAAACATTTTTCTTCTATTTTATTGGAGTGCTTTTGCAACAATGATTTTATTTAATTTCAGCAAAATTCATATATATTTTTAAAATATGGGTATGTCACACCTTTGAAACCCATTGTCGACATTCTTGTTTTGTTATAAATGGTAGGAAAACTAGAGTGATGTTGAAGCATGTAGTAACTAAGTCTACCTTTGATTGTCTTACACCAATGGTAAATAAGGCTTTAGAAGTAGTTTCATTGTAAATTTATTTTATCAAAATTATAGGTAATGTAAATCTACCTTGGTTATCTATGATGGAAAATTTTCCTTTGTAAACGATGAGGATGTTATCTACTGTAAAGAAAAATATAGAGTTTTTTCCAAAGGTACTAGTGACAAAGTTGGATTGGTTAAACAAGCTCATATCAAAGTGTTACATTGCAAGGACATTGTAGAAGTAAATCACCATGTTGATGCTATAATTGGGAGAAACATATCATAGCTTAGGATCCTTCAACCAAGGATCGACCAACTTACCATGCCTACCTTCGACTCATCATGAATTTTAGGTGTTTTCACTAAACTTTGACTAAGAATATCAACAATTCCATCTGTAGGAGGAGGTGATAACTAATCAACCACAATCCACACAAGAAATATGAAGATGAATGAAACCTAATGGTCTCCACCTAGAGGTTTTGGTAGTTTCTCATATGTTGGCTTGGGCCTATCTAGGATATGTGTATTACATCATTGCTAGCCACATGGTGGATTAAAATATGCCACTACCCACTTGGTATTCCTGATTCAGTAAGTTTGAAATCAATGTCTCTAACTAGGTGGGCATTTATTAAAATCATGATATGCCCATAGTCTTATGAAAATATCCATATATGTTTGACTACAACCCATCCTTGATATAAATCATAGACCCACTTTGACCTCGGTTCCATGACATGATATTTTTGATGATAGTAGGTTATTGGGTGATTTTATCAACTAATTCCTATAATGGCTCTGCTGGTGTAGTATTCTCAGTCACACCTAAACTAGATTTACTGGATAATGGGATACAAAAGTCCTCTATTAAGTCTCAGAAGATGATCCCACAACATTTTTAGTTTTGAGCACTATAATTCATCTTTTGAATGAGAACATTCACCTTTATGCATTATGGAATAGGATATCAAAGATCATCTCCATTGATTGATAAGGGCATTATCCTTTCCTTGGTTATTCTCAACTGCATAATCAAATGTTTTTATGAAACTATGCAATCTCAGAAGCTTTCCATGCTTATTGAGTGTTGGGTTAATATTGTTGATTAGGAAACCTTTGATTTCCTTATAATCAAATTTGATGAAAAATTTATGTGGTAGGATAAGAAGTTTAAAAGCATTAATGCTCAATATTACCATATTGGTGCTTTGTTTATTCCCATACACCTAATGTAATATATTTGCATAATCAAGGTCATATTCTATAATGTTTCACCTCATCTACCAGCCCTAACTTTAATTTCTAAGTTGTAATAATTTTACAAGTTAATCAATGAATAATTAGAGGCTTGGTAAGTTATGTTGTCCTTTTAATTTTTCCTTAACTACTCATGACATCTATGAGAATGGAACTCCTAGTGGGAACTTCCATGAAATTATGGTCAAGTCCACTCCCCTATAGTTAACCTCATAATCATTTGGGATATAACGAATATTAAGGTCTATATTAGGTCAGAGTTCCTAACATTACTAGAAAGATATGAATTTTTTTTTGAAAAGAAATTAGGTTGAACTATACTCAATGTTGGAATCCTCCATTTAAATAAATAGCCTAGAATGTGACCATTCCTTCACATTACTACTACCAATGGATGAGTTTAATAATGTGCCAATGATTTGGTTCTTTTCTTACTCATCCTTGAAACAAACTATGTTGATCCAATAAATTTAATAATTTACTCATCATTCTCTTCATCAACACCAACACTTAAATCTACTTATCCAATTTACTACCACATTAAAGTACCCAAACACCTACAATTTTTAGAGATC
>JASDQU010736831.1:127695-140939 GCA_032191745.1 Picea mariana | reverse complement strand
GTCCCAGAGCGACAGGGACTCAATTTTGTCCCTGCAAGCATGCACCAGAAAGAGGCCTAATTGGGGGCCTCCGAGGCCAAATTGGGCCAGATGAGGAAAACCCATTTCAGCTACAGGTATGTAGACCTGTAGAAGCCTGTCAATTCTTGTGTCCAACCCTAAATTTTACCCCAAATTTAAATTCTTTCCCTGATCAATCTATGGACCAGCTCCATCCGCATACCTTCTTGGGGCCATATCTCACTCATCCGGAGTTGGATTTGCGCCAAACAAAAGGCAGCGGAAAGGTAGTGGATAGAGCTACAGCATGGGCATAGTAAATAACATCTTTGTGGCTGTTTGGTATAGACGAAGAGTCTCTCAAAGTTCAGGTCCAAGGGGTCCTCTTATCGAAACAAGCCCAAATCAAGGCCATGTTTTAGCCAGCTCACAGGGAAACTTATAGGCAACAAAGGGTGGGCATAATCAGGGCTGAAAAGTGATTGAATAGTGGGAATTTTCTTACTTACAATGACCAAAGCCCGAAGTCCCCTTGCCCTCCAAAGCAACTCAACAATTCCCCACACCTTGGGTCTTCATTTCGATGATTCTAGCAGCCATGGATGATCAGATATTGTCCTAAAACACCTCACCTACAGCTGTAAGACATGGCAGCAGTCAAAGAGCCTTTGGGATGGCACAAATCCTAAGGCAAATGGTGATGTGGCATATCAAGCTTTGTCATTTTATGAAAAATGACTTTTTGTAATATGAACTCTCGCATGATTTACTTTTGGCATGTATTATTATGTAATTGAAGGGTCAAGTGAAATCTGATTTGATCCCCTTTTTTGGATAAGGTTCCCTTTTCTGCATAAGGTTCCCTTTTTGGATAAGTTTACTTTTTGTAAAAAGACAAAAGTACTTTAGGGTTGGTCCACTTGTCACTTTTCCAAAAGTGACAAGTGTCTTTTGACCTAACCCTAAGCCTTCACCTCTCCTTTATAAATAAGTGGGTTGGCATTGTAAAAAGGAGGATGAATATAGTAACAAAGCTCTGCTAAAATTTATAAGACTCTTTGTGTGTGTGATACTTGTTAAATTTTAGTTGTTGGATGTGTCATTTGTTGGTTAAGGGTTGAGGGGTAGGGGTAAATGCTTGTTATGTTAGCTATCCCTAGGAGGGATTGGTTAGCTAGGTGTTTGTTGTTGCTTCCTTGGGTTCAACTTGCTTACTTTCATCTTCTAACAAGTTGGTTTAATTTGTTTAATGTGTTTTAGTGCAGATTTTCTGAAGTATTCAATTGTTTTCAGCCTTAGCTAGTGGCTGGGAGTCCTAGGGCCCCTTAGGAGAACCCTTAAATAGACCTCTTAGATGGCTATCCCTACTTATTTTCTTTATCTTTTCATTCATGTATATTTCTGTTATGTTTTCTTACCATTAACCTTGTTGTCCCAAACAGGAAAATCAATCATTTTGGTCAATTTCCCCCCACGGGACAACATTCTTAGTTGGTTGTTATATACTTCTTATATGTAAATTTCTGTTATGTTTATTTCAGTTTTTCCATGCATAAATAATAAAATTTCGTTGTTTGCCTGCAAGGATACACCCGGTCACCCACTCTGCTTCTCTTAAGCGGTTGGGGACCACCTAGAGACCTGTTTGAGGCAAAGGGGCCAGGAGGGCAGCGAAGAAAAACACACATTTCGATTGGTAAATCCTATCCAATCACTCTCATATACACTTTAATTATCACTTGCACTGACTCCAAAAAATTTTGATACATATACCAATGCTTATATGTTTGACTTGTGTAGGTAGTTTGAATGGTTCACTTGTGAATTCATGTTAAAAATCTGGTTAATATTTGTGTAGATAACCATCACACCTTTTATATTTCAAACACTAAATTTCCAATCCCCATACAAGGAGTTAGTTGGGGCTTTCATGCATATGGCGGCTTTTTCGTTCGCAAAGAGCCTCAACCCATTCCTTTGGGTTGAATGGTGTAATTGTCATGTTGTAATTATCTAATCTTTCTATATTTTCATTGCATCACTTTTCGCTCACTAATCTACAAGTGGCTGCCCCAAAAAGGGACCATGCAAAATCAACGAGCTAAATACAAGCAAAACGCCGCACAGATACTTGAAAACAATTCAGGGGTCCACCCCATACACATAAAACATAAAACTTATATTATTTAGATATTTACATATACATATTATCTAGCCATGACATATATGTCACCTATCTATTTACTTGTTTTATGTATATAGTTTTATATAGATTTCAAATTCAGTAACTAGGAGGCACGATTGTGAAAGCAGGCCATGACCTCGCCACGTGGATGGCCTGGTATTTCATTTTATGCAATTTCAATTTCATAGAATATTAAGAGTCAAAGCCAGGGAGTCTTTATCAGGAGCCCCTCGAAAGTTGTCTAGTTAGTACAAGTCGAGTGGTCTTTCCTTAGTACCACACGGTCAAGGAGTTGACTAGCTTAGTTCGGTTGGAATACTACTCTGCTTGGGTAAGCTCAGCAAAAACCCTCTTTAGAGGGGTCCTAAGCCTCTTCCGTTTTGCAAGTATCCTTCTTCCATCCAAGCGGATTTAAGAGCCCGAAAGCACTAGTGACGAGAAGTGGCTAATCCATGCTTCTCTGAACTGCATGGGGCACTCTTCAACCTAACCACAGTGGTCTACTAGGACTACTCTTCTTATACTATTTGGCACAGTTCCGAGATGTGTTTGCCTGATTGAGATAACCTTCAAAACAATGTGTTGGCCAAGGCATGTGTTAAAAACAAAAATTGACCAATAAAATACTTTTAAAAGTCAACCTTTCGCCAGTCCACCTTTTCACCCACGAACCAAAATTGAAGTAGTGAATAATTTCCATTATATCATAGCTATAATAGCTTGTTACAAGGTTGTTCATCCACTTTTACAACCCACTTTTGATTTAACAACCTTCCGAGATAACTTCCTAGGTCACCCTGAGGGGTATCAAGCCATTCTGGGCTTGTTTCCTTGTCTTGAAAGCTTCGAACAGATTTCTGTTCACAATTTATAGCCATTTAAAATTGCTTGGTTGTATCTTTTAAGCCCCCTTTTCACCCTTGTCTCACACCCTTTTAGTCAAGGCATTCATTGGTTAATTACCCAGGATACCGGTTTATCCCGATGACCCATTCTAGGATAGTTTCCAATGCTTTAAGGAAGTGAACGGCTCGCTGTCCACTTTATTTAGTTCGCTATCCTAAAAATCAGTGAGATCATTTTCATCCCATTGTCCATAATTTTCACCCCCCAGGCCATTTTGGCCATCCAGGAAACTAAGGAAGGATAACACCCAGGGTGGGTGGTCCCGAGAACAACTTCTTACAAGTCTTTGACCTTTTCTTTTCCCCTTCTTCACAGCCGGATAGGTAGGATCTGTCCCTATGGATAGATTTTTCTTATAACACCATCCCTTTTTTGGCGACTCCACTGGGGAACTTGCAAACCTCTTTAGATTTGCTTGTATCCCAAACTTGTACTAAACATTGGACCTAAATTCTTTGTGGTCCTTTTCCTACTTGTTGACAAACTTTTGACAAGATCTTTCAGTGACCCTTTGGAATTTTCTTTGGTACTCATTAGAGTTTAGTTTCCTTGCAATTTCCATTGCACCTGAGAGTTATAAATACCATCGAGTTTTCCCTTCCTTTTACCTTTTCGGTCTTCGATTTCACTTGTTCAAACTCATGTGAGAAGTTATAAATCTGTCATACCTTACCTTCCACTTCGAGAAGAACAAAAAACAAAGCATCGTTTTAGTTGGGTTATTTTACATTGTGTTAGAAAGAGTAGGATTGTCGGTGATACACCCCTTGTACTCAAAGTACTTACTTGGCCCCTTGCAAGTTGGCAGGGCGGAAGTATCCTAATACTAGGGAAACAGTGTCCCCCAGGGTTATAAGAAGTCAAAGTTCGTGAAAGAAAACAAGTAGTGAGACACATACACCTCGGAAACCAGAGAAACTTGTTACCTCTTTAGTGTGATCTGAGTCACCCTCTTCCTCTTCTCCTATTCAAATCCCCTTACTAAAGCAAACTTTAGTTAATCCAACAACAGTTCCTAATCCTCAGGTTATTTCTCCCATCATTTCAACAATTGTTGTTATTCACCCCATAGTTGTCCTGATAGCAATGCCATGGAAACCCAACACTCCTTTGAGGTTGGCCAGACCTCTTCATGACATACCTGCAGATGCCCCAAATAGGCTTCCCAAGTTTAGTGGCACTGGAACCTTGAGTGTTGAAGAACATATACAAAACTTCTATGATGCATTAGCGCTTATGGACATAACAATTCTCGATGTCATCATTAGACTTTTTGTGAGAACCTTCGAAGGTGAAGCAGTGAGACGGTATCGCTTGCTTCCTAATGATAGTATCCCAGATTGGGACACTATGATCCAAGAATTCAAGAAACATTTCCAAGGGGCGGATGATGTGACTTCCCTTCTCAGGGATTTCACAACCATCTCCATCCATGAGGGTGAGCAAATACTGAATTTTAATCAATGCTTTACCTCGACATTGAATAGGATCCCAACCACTTCCCAACCATCTGGGAACAATTTGTTCCATTATTACATGACTGCTATGAATCCGAATGTAAAATATATATTAAAAGATAAATCAACACAAACTTTAGATACGACCAAGACTAGTGCCCTAGAAATTGAAAGAAACATGGAGGAATCCGATATGATTCCCTCACCTTTAGCACAACCCCATTTTAACGGGAGACCTAGGAATGATGTACATCGAAATGAGGGTCCTCGGTATGAACTTCCACCTGCCCAAACTTCAAGGATCGAAGAAAGGGAAAGTTCGGAAACACTCAATTTGTTAATGAACATGAAAAACCAAATACTTTCTCTTAATCGAAAGGTGAATGACATGCAATTTTATGTTGTTCCGAGGCCAAGACCTCCTTTCCCTCCTAATCCTCCTCTTAGGCAACATGCTGCTGAAGTAGATTGGTGTCACTTTTTCCAAGACTTCCATGACCCTGAGTATTGTTATGCATATACACGTCACATGGAATTGTCTAAAAACAGAAAAGCACCTCTACCTCCAGTAAAAAAAAAACTTGCTTCCACTTCCCAAAATGACCAAGTTAACATGGAAGACCCTATTCCATGTGATGACAATCTTCTTTCTTTTGGAAGATTTGCTGTAGAAACTAGGAGTCAGGACCTTAAAACCACTCCGCAAGGGGTGGAAGAGACCAAAAGTGACCCCAAGGATAATGAAAAGGGAAAACTTCCTGCGAATGGTAGATTACCTTCCCCTACAAGAAACAGGGTTCCCTGGACCCCAAACAAGGTAAACTCGCCTAACAATCCACCGCCTTGTTTCCTAACACCGACGCCTTACAATGTTGTTGAAGATCTAGCGAAGGTTCCTGCCCACATGAATTTATTAGATGCTCTTAGAACACCCGCTCAGTTTGAAAACCTTTCATGTATTCTACAAGCATCCCTTACTCCACGAATGAAACAAAGACTTCCTCTTTCCAAAGAGTCCACTTCTCAACCTAGGGAATCATATGATGTTATTGATTTAGACCCTAGCGTTCCTCCCTTCTATATCTCAGTTTTGATTTTTGATATTGTGCTCCATAACTGTGTCGCTGACACAGGAGTGAGGCACAATGTCATGCCTCTGCGAGTCATGATAAGACTAGGTCTTGAATGCATAGGCCCATGTAAATACCTATTAGCTTTGGATTCTAGGACTATAGAAACCATCGGTTACATTAAAGACTTATCCATTTCTTACGACCAAGCTCCAGAGGTGAGAATGCTCATAAATGTGATTGTAGCAGATATACCTGAAGCATATGGAATTCTTTCAGGGAGGGAGTGGTCCACCAAAGTAAAAAAGGGTTGTTATTTCATGGAGGGGACCCACTTCACCTTTCCTCATAAGGGTGTTGAAGTAGTCATTAAGAGAGAACCAAAGTACCGAGAGCAGGTTGTACCTGCTTCCTATAATACAAAACATGTGTCTTTTCAAGATACAGGTATGGGTACATATACTGTGTTATCTGAGGAAGATGCACATGTCCCTCCTTCTGAGTTGGAAGAAATGGTGTGGAGTATGGATTTTGACGATGCTAAATCCAAGAATGGATCTAGGGCTGGGGTCCTTTTGTGTGATTCCAAGGGAAATGCAATCCGTTTCTCTTTTTGGTTAGAATTCCCTAACACTAATAATATGGCTGAATATGAAGCCTTAGTTCAAGGCCTCCAAAAGGCCTTAGGCTTAGGAATACACCATTTATTGGTGAGTGGGGATTCTGAATTGGTTGTGAATCAAATTAGAGGTAAATATGAAGTTCACAACCCACGCCTCAAACAATACCACCGAAAGGCTAAGGAACTTATTGAGAAGTTATTATCTTTCAACATTCAAGCCCTGCCTAGGGCTGCAAACCACGTAGCTAATACTTTGGCCTTGACTTTTTCTTGTTTCACCTCGGATTTTGTAAGGTCTATTGAAGATATACGAGTCCAAATTTTACATAGACCTGCGTTACCTGATAATGTCGACTCTTGGCAAGTTTTTGATACTGATGAACAAATCTGTAGATTCCTTCAAAACAAGGAGGAGTTCGAAGATTTACATATCAGCCATGAGTTGGAAGAGGAAACAGGGAACATAATCCAATTAAAGACAAATAAAATCCCCCTTGGTTTGTCAGTATTGGAATTCATGTTTGATTCCAAGGATGCCACTACTTATGTGCCTAGTATTGATAGTGAATCTGTTAGGAAGGTACGAGAATCCATACCTATTAACCGCGGAACTGAGAAAGATCCAAAACTGGTCTATATAGGCGCACATTGTTCCCCTTCTGAGGTCACTCGATTCATAGAACTCTTGACAGAGTTCAAGGATGTTTTCGCTTGGTCTTATCAAGACCTCAAGGTTTTCGATATGCAGGAGATAGTCCATGCCATACCCATAATCCTTGATTCGAAACCTTACAGACAGAGATAGAGAAAAAAAAAACTGGCTTTGGATCAAACAATTAAAGCTAAATTGGACAAGATGGAAGCATTTGGGGTCATTTACCATGTCCGTTACTCACAATGGGTATCTAATTTGGTTTCTGTTAGGAAGAAAATTGGCGATATTCGTTTGTGTGTCGACTTTCGATGTTTGAATGGAGTGTCCCTAAAGGACAACTAACCCGTCCCACCTATGGAGGAGATTCTACAACAAGTCTCTGGGTCTCAAATGATGTCCCTTTTAGATGGTTTCTCAGGTTACAATCAGATAGCCCTCAATCCTTCTGATAGTCATAAAACCACCTTCACCACTCGTTGGGGCACATGTGAATATAACAAGATGCCTTTTAGATTGATTAATGTTGGGAACACCTTTCAACATGCCATGACCATTGCTTTCAGAGGATTATTGGGTAAGGTCATTGTTGTTTACTTCGATGACCTCACAGTCTTTTCCAAAGAACGGAGTAGTCATTTTGATCACCTTAGGCAGGTTCTCCTTAGATGTCGTAGGTTTGGCATATCTTTAAATCCTAAGAAGACCATTTTCAGTGTTATGGAGGGGAAACTTTTGGGTCACATCGTCTCTTGAGAAGGTGTAAAAGTTGATCCTAGGAGAGTGGTGGCAATAAAAAAGATACCCTTACCTACCAATAAAAAGGAAATGCAATCTTTCTTTGGAAAGATAAATTTTTTGAGACGCTTCGTTCCTGATTTTCCTCAAGTAGTTAAACCTCTAAATCAGCTTATTAAGAAAGACATTCGGTTCAAATGGGACCCCCCTACCCATAAAGATTTTGAATCCATTAAGAAAGCCATTACTTTTTCCCCTATGTTAGTCAGTCCTGATCCCTCTAAAGACTTTGTCATGTACACTAATTCGTCAGAGGTGACAATTTCTGCAATCTTGTTGCAAAAGGATCATGAGGAAAATCTTAGGCCAATCACCTTCGTGAGCCAAAATTTGAAACCCCACCAACTGAATTATTCTCCATTGGAGAAACATGGTTATTCCTTATATAAAGCATTGGAACAAGTTTGACATTACATCCAAGGCCATAAAGTTCAGGTTTTTGTGCCTACCTCTCTCTTAGTCACTACTTTGAATCAAACCGAATTGCATAGTAAATGATCCAAATGGATCATGCACATGCAAGACTGTGACTTGGAAATTAAGCCGACCAAAACCATTAGGGGGATAGGGCTAGCTGGATTGCTAACCTGATCCCATCCCTTGGTCATAGTTGAACCACCTCAAGTAGATGACTTGATTGCCTTCAAATAACTGGTTAACGAAACTGAGTTAGCCTCACAACCATGGTACGATCCTATCGTATATTTCTTGATCAATGGTGTGTGCCCACCGGACATGGATACTAAATCCAAACAAACACTTTGTTTACAAATTTTCCGATATGTTTTACAAGGCCAAATCCTTTACCGAAGAAACCTTGATGGGGTTTTTTCATGATGCTTGACTCTTGATCGAGCCCAAATGTCACTTTAACAATGCCATTCCGGGGTTTGTGGAGGTCACTTTTCAGCCAAAACTACTGCAGTGAAAGTTCTACATGCAGGTTACTTTTGGCCTTCACTCCACAAAGACACCCATTTACTTGTTTGGAAATGCAAAGCTTGCCAATGCTTCACTAGGAAGCAAAAGTTGGTTGCCTTACCTCTTAGACCTATTGAAGTCCAAGTCCCTTTCACAAGATGGGGCATGGAATTTATTGGACCGATTTCACCACCGTCCAGTGCTGGTCATGTATTCATCTTAAAAACCACAAACTACTTTATAAAGTGGGCTGAAGAAATCACTCTTAGGAATGCTACAAGTCAACAGGTGGTAGAATTCATTGAATGTAACATTTTATCCCGTTTTGGGACCCTTGCCGAGATATTAACTGATAATGGATCAACTTTCATGTCTGATGTCATGTTACACCTTGGTGTTACATACGTCATCCAACCTTTTCGATCTTCCACTTATTACCCCCAAGGTAATGGTTTGGCCGAATCAATGAATAAAAATCTGATTTGGATCCTTAAGAGGAGAGTCAAGGATAACAAGCGTGATTGGCACACAAAGTTAAACTTTTCTGTATGGGTTGATCGTATAACTCCAAAGATAACAATGGGTCAAAGTCCTTACACTCTGGTGTATGGAACTCCTGCTGTCCTGCCCATTCACTTACAAATTCCAGCCTTGAGGTTGGCTATTGCTGAGGCAGAAGATGATTTCCAACCCTTACAACATCATTTAGACACACTCCTCGAATTAGAAGAGGTAAGAAAGGACACATTCCAACACCTCAAAAAGAAGCAAGACATTGTTAAACGTTCCTTCAATAAAAGAGCCACAATGGTAAATTACAAAGTAGGAGATGATGTTTTATTATGGGACAAAGGACATGAGGCCCCATCCAAACATCACAAGTTTGATTCATTATGGTTGGGTCCTTACAAAATCTACGAGGTCTTAGGGACAAATGCTTTCATATTAAAAACCTTGGATGGCAAACCACTTCAATTCCCCGTGAATGGTCGTCACCTAAAGTTCTTTTATTCTTGAGAGGCCTCTTCATCTGTACATAAGTCACTATTCGTTCTTTTCTTGTTTGTATCTATTCAATGATTATTGATTCTCTTTCTTGTATGTATTTTCTATTACTTTTTCATGCTTGTATATTTCTCCATGGTTTCAGTCTTGAGCCCTTTTCCCCTTAGTTTCAACTATTGAGTCTTTGTTGGTTTGGTTCCGATTTTGGAGTATAGTCCGTTCTTTGATTTTTTCATGTGTTGGTCTTTTTCATTTTAACGTTGTAGGTTGCCTTCTTTTGGGTTTTTCTATTGTTCAATACGAAGGATATTGTCCTTGTTATTGGGCAGTTGCGTGAAAATACTGGATTCCTAGAATCCCTTTTACTATACTTGAAATTTTGGGAAACTCTGTCTTAAAGTCATCTTAAATGGGAGTAAATCTGGTTGTTATTTGATCAAAGTCAGCAGGGGAAGTCTAAGGAGGTAGCATATCATTCTCTGGTGAAGCTGAAAACCATGATGGCATGATGGCTTACATAGCTATGTGATTGCAACTCCACTTTACCTGACCACTTATAATCTGATTTCTCCAAGCAATGGTCATTTTCCTACAAAGTTCCATCACTTATGAGCACTTGAGATTTCAACATCTACTTCCATAGGTTTTTTATATTTCTTTATTCCCTTGTTTGACTGGTTTTCTTGTTAGTTTTCCTGCGGTGGGTCGCTAATTTCAAAAATTCTCGTTTGCTTGTTTGTGTGTCGAGAATCGAAGGTATGCATGAGACTTTGTGTTGGGCCAAGGTTCACCTTAAGCCTTTATTCTCATAATTAATCCATAATCCCGGTGACGGACCCATGTCACTTGGGCCACATTGTTCAACAAAACCTGGGTCATTATTCCCATTCTTCTATCTTATGTGAATCTCAGTGTAAATTCTATTGTATATCTTTATTGCACCACTTTCATTCTTTGATTATCTCTAATGTGAAAAATGGTCCTTATACTACAGTTGAATTTCCCCCCTCACCCACATCGGTCACTTTGAAAGTATGAATTTCCATTGAGTATTCCCGCCTATCACGTGGGTGATCCCATTGTTCGACATGATTTGGAAGGCATTTCCTCTACGGTGCCAAGAATTTTGACCCAAAAATATGCTCTAGGCTCAACATGGTGTTTTACATAGTTACTTCTCCGTAAACTCCCCTTGGTGCTATGGTTCCAGTCAAAGACAGTGGTGGGGGTCATAGTTACTATGGCCTCTGCCCTTGAAAGAGTATCAGTTGGTTTCCTTCAGGGAGTTGTGGGCCTTCCCATGACATTTCTTCCTCATGTCAAGGATCTTCGATTCAGGGAATACAAAACTTCCATGTGGTAGGAATCAGGACAAGCTTTTCAATGGGCTATCATGAGCTTGATTCCGAGTTAGTATGACCCCATACGAGAAACACAAAGTCAACATCACCCGAATGGCCAAAACCAATAGTTGTGACTTCCTAGTCTGATTATGTTCAGATTATGGTCTCAAAAGGGAAATCAAACCCATACATGGTGTAGGGAAGTATGATACCTTTCCAATGGCATAGCCCGTGCTTGGTTTCGACCCCCAGTTGGTAAGAACGAGCTTTCAGAAGCTCATGACCACTTCTGGACACCAAATTGGTTGCAGTGCTTCATGATATAAAATTAGTAGGTAAAGAGTCATAAATCAGATATCCAAAAATGCCATGCTGTAATAGACTCATACACCTTTCCAACAACATCTCATTTTCCTCATTCTGACCTCGGATGGACCGGTTAGAGCTGTCAGAAGTTGGTCAATAATTTTAGGCAAAAGGGGGTCTGCCAGGTCGCATGGAAGGGTTTAATAATAGATAATACAGTCATCAGTGACCCCCAAAATGAAAATATATTGTCATCTCACTGAATTACTCTTCGATGCCTTTCTGACGGTACCTCATTTTCCTTGATTGGATATTGTATGGCGATTTGGCACCTTTCGCAAGATTGGGTGTCATGTGGGCCCACCAGCAAGTCAAGGGGTTTTAAGTGGCCACTGTTCCGGGCCAAATTTGAGGGCTGAGGCAGAATTATCTCAAGTTGGTGATGACATAGTCCCGATTTAATTGTCGATACCTTTCCAACGATGTGACTTGTGTCCGATTTCGACTCCGTCTCACCAGGCAACATTTTCGGGCTAAGTCAACAGCAGCAGGGTCAAAGTCAAAGTCAAAGTCAAACTTTGACTTGCACATTTTTCCAAAAAATATTAAAAAATTAATTAAATATTTTTAGAAAATTGAAAATTTTGGGAGGAGGCACGTAGCCTCATGCAAATTTTGGGAAAATTGTTTTTTTTTGAAAAATTAAAAAAATCAAAACCCACCCTTCTCCCCTCTCCCAAGCCATTTGACAGTTTGGCCAAAGGGGGAGAGCTTTGCAACATAAATTCATGGTAGCATAAGAGAGTGTTTATGACAGCAGCTACAACTTTACAGTGGGTAGCCAGCTTGCATGCTGTAATCTCCAAACAATTAGCTAGGTAACCCATCAATCTCATTTCCAAAAAGAACCAGGGAAAATTTTGGTAGTTGTGTTAAGGTCCTGTATGGAGAAATTGCATTTTTTCGTTCAAATTGGTGTTTATTTTCCTGTTTCAAACGTGGTATTGACTGCTGGTTCATAGTTTCTTGCTGATTGCTAAGTTCAATTTTTTTTTTTTTGTGCCAAATGATGCAAAGGAGAGGGGATTCGAACCCCTCTTGGGCACCAGGCCCAAGCCTCCATGGCTCCTTTAGATTTTTAATTATGGAGTTATTTGTTGGAAATTGCAGGCTTGGGCATGTCATTGGGAAGACCTGGGCTTTGAACCCCATTCCTCCCCCTTCTCCTTTGCCCAGAAAGCTCAAAACGTTGCCTAGAAATCCAAATGGAAGGCATGGGGTTTGAACCCAAAACCTCCCGTCCTTTCTGTTGGTAAAAAACCCACTTTGCCTATAGTTGTAAATATTTTACTTTTTGGAGGTGGCTGACCACATGTCCATCACCTGGGTGCCACCATTGCCCAATCTACATGCTATGCTCCTCCATTCCTCCATGCTGCTCCCCCGCGCAACACCCTCTTGGCCTCCTGCGTGAGCCCTCCTCAAAACCACCACCTCCTTTTCGGTCTGCCTCCCTCCTTAACCCTGAGTTGTTCCTCCTACACATGGCTATCATGCAGCCCCACCTCTCCCTCTTGGCACTCACCTCCCAAACCCCATTCCACCTTACCTCTGCCTCTGCATGCGGTCTCCTCTCCCACGACCCTCTCTTCCTCATCTCCCACGAGCACTGCTCCTCCATTTTTCCCACGACCTCCAACTCCATGCCCATATGCACTCCCTCTATTCTCCCTCATGGCTGCCTCTCCCACAGTCGAAACACCTATGCCCTCGACCCTCACCTCCTACCTCCATCTCTGCTCCCTCCATCCCTTCACGCACACCACCTCCCCACGCGGCCACCTCCCACTTTCGAGCTCCTCCTCCATGCGACGCCCTTCCCACGGTTCTCCACCATGCCCACCACCTCTCATCGCTCCCGAAATCCCCATGGCCCCTTTGGCGCTTGGCCCCGATCACATGGGTGACTAGGGGCGTCG
>JASDQU010736831.1:111555-127595 GCA_032191745.1 Picea mariana | reverse complement strand
CCGAAAAGAGGCCTAATTGGGGGCCTATGAGGCCAAATTGGGCTAGATGAGGAAAACCCATTTCAGCTACAGGTACATAGGCCTGTAGCAGCCTATCAATTCTGGTGTCCAACCTAGAATTTTACCCCAACTTCAAATTCTTTCCCTGATCAGTCTATGGGTCGTCTCCATCCGCTTACCTTCCCGAGGCCATATCTCACTCATCCAGAGTCGGATTTGCGTCAAACGAAAGGAAACAGAAAGGAAACAGATAGAGATACAACATGGGCATACTAAAAAACAACTTTGTGGCTGTTTGGTACATAGGAAGAGCCTCTCAAAGTTCAGGTACAATGGGTCCTCTTATCGAAACAAGCCCAAATCAAAGCCACATTTTAGCCAGCTCACAGGGAAACTTATAGGCAGCAAAGGGTGCGCATAATCAGGTTTGAAAAGTGCCTGAACAGAGGGCATTTCCTTACTTACAATGACCAAAGCCCGAAGTCCCCTTGCCCTCCAAAGCAACTCAGCAATTCCCCACACCTTGGGTCTTCATTTCAGTGAATCCGACTACCATGGATGGCCGAATATTGTCCTAAAACACGTCACCTACAGCTGCAAGACATGGCATCAGTCATAGAGACTTTGGGATGGCACAAATCCCAAGGCAAATGGTGATGTGGCATATCAAGATTTGCCATTTTATGAAAAATGACTTTTTGTAATATGAACTCTCGCATGATTTACTTTTGGTATGTATTATTATGTAATTGAAGGGTCAAGTGAAATCTGATTTGATCCCCTTTTTTGGATAAGGTTCCCTTTTCGGATAAGGTTCCCTTTTTGGATAAGTTTACTTTTTGTAACAAGACAAAAGTACTTTAGGGTTGGTCCACTTGTCACTTTTCCAAAAGTGACAAGTGTCTTGTGACCTAACCCTAAGCCTTCACCTCTCTTTTATAGATAAGAGGGTTGGCATTGTAAAAAGGAGGATGAATATAGTAACAAAGCTCTGCCAAAATTTATAAGACTCTTTGTGTGTGTGATACTTGTTGAATTTTAGTTGTTGGATGTGTCATTTGTTGGTTAAGGGTTGAGGGGTAGGGGTAAATGCTTGTTATGTTAGCTATCTCTAGGAGGGATTGGTTAGGTAGGTGTTTGTTGTTGCTTCCTTGGGTTTAACGTGCTTACTTTCATCTTCTAACAACTTGGTTTAATTTATTTAATGTGTTTTAGTGCAGATTTTCTGAAGTATTCAATTGTTTTCAGCCTTAGCTAGTGGCTGGGAGTCCTAGGGCCCCTTAGGAGAACCCTTAAATAGACCTCTTAGCTGGCTGTCCATACTTGTTTGATTTATCTTTTCATTCATGTATATTTCTGTTATGTTTTCTTACCATTAACCTTGCTCTCCCAAATAGGAAAATCAATCATTTTGGTCAATTTCCCCCCACGGGACAACCATATTAGTTGGTTGTTATATACTTCTTATGTGTAAATTTCTGTTATGTTTATTTCAGTTTTTCCATGCATAAATACTAAAATTTCATTGTTTGCCTACAAGGATACAACCGATGACCCACTCTGCTTCTCTTAAGCGGTTGGGGACCACCTAGAGACCTATTTGAGGCAAAGGGGCCAGCAGGGCAGCGAAGAAAAACACACATTTCGATCGGTAAATCCTATCCAATCACTCTCATATACTCTTTAACCATCACTTGCACTCACTCCGAAAATTTCTAATACATATACCAATGTTTATATGTTTGACTTGTGTAGGTAGTTTGAATGGTTCACTTGTGAATTCATGTTAAAAATATGGTTAATATTTGTGTAGATAACCATCACACCTTTTATATTTCAAACACTAAATTTCCAATCCCCATACAAGGAGTTAGTTGGGGATTTCATGCATATGGCGGCTTTGCCGTTCGCATAGATCCTCAACCCATTCCTTTGTGTTGAATGGTGTAATTGTCATGTTGTAATTATCTAATCTTGCTATATTCTCATTGTATCACTTTTTGCTCACTAATCTACAGGTGGCTGCCCCAAAAAGGGCCCATGCAAAATCAGTGAGCTAAATACATGAAAAACGCCGCACAAAAACTTGAAAACAATTCAGGGGTCTGCCCCATACACATAAAACAAAAAACTTATATTATTTAGATATTTACATATACATATTATCTAGCTGTGACATATATGTCACCTATCTATTTACTTGTTTTATGTATATAGTTTTAAATAGATTTCAAATTCCGTAACCAGGAGGCACGATTGTGAAAGCAAGACGTGACCTCGCCATGTGGATGGCCTGGTATTTCATTTTATGCAATTTTTATTTAGTAGAATATTAAGAGTCAAAGCCAGGGAGTCTTCATCAGGAGCCCCTCGAGAGTTGTCTAGTTAGTACAAGTCGAGTGGTCTTTTCTTAGTACCACACAGTCAAGGAGTTTATTAGCTTAGCTCGGTTGGAATACTACTCTGCTTGGGTAAGCTTAGCAAAAACCCTCTTTAGGGGGGTCCTAAGCCTCTTCCTTTTCGCAGGTATCCTTCTTCCATCCAAGAGGCTTTAAGAGCCCTAAAGCACTAGTGAAGAGAAGTGGCTAATCCCTGCTTCTCTGAACTACATGGAGCACTCTTCAACCTAACCACCGTGGTATGCTAGGACTACTCTTCTTATACTTATTGGCACAGTTTCGAGATGTGTTTGCCTGATTGGGATAACCTTCAAAACAGTGTGTTGGCCAAGGAATGTGTTAAAAACAAAAATTCACCAATAAAATACTTTTAAAAGTCAACCTTTCGTCAGTCCACCTTTTCACCCACGAACCAAAATTGAAGTTGTGAATAATTTCCCTTATATCATAGCTATAATAGCTTGTTACAAGGTTGTTTGTCCACTTTTACAACCCACTTTTGATTTAACAACCTTCCGAGATTAGTTCCCGGGTCACCCTGGGGGGTATAAAGCCATTCTGGGTTTGTTTTTCTATCTTGAAAGCTTCGAACAGCTTGTTGTTTGCAATTTACAGCCATTTAAAACTACTTGGATATAGATTTTAAGCCCCCTTTTCACCCTTGTTTCACACCCTTTTACTCAATGCATTCATTAGTTAATTACCCAGGATACCGGTTTATCCTGGTGACCCATTCTGGGATAGTTTCCAACACTTTAAGGAAGTGAATAGCTCGCTGTCCTCTTTATTTAGTTCTCTATCCTAAAAATCAGTGAGCTCATTTTCATCCCATTGTCCATAATTTTCACCCCCCGGGCCATTTTGGTCATCCAGGAAACTAAGGAAGGATAACACCTAGGGTGGGTGGTCCTGAGAACGACTTCTTACAAGTCTTTCACCTTTATTTTTCCCCTTCTTTACTGCCTCAGGAAAAGGACCACTTGAAGTGCAGGTAGTCTCTGCCTTGTGCTAATCTATCAAAGAGGTTGTAACTTTCTTCATAGCCGGATAGGTCGGATCTGTCCCTACGGACAAATTTTTCTTATAACAGCCAAAAATACCCATCTCTGAGGATTTTGTAGGCTGTGGTTCTCTAGAAGTGATTCCCCCCACATAAACTATCATGAAAATCAGACATATCAAAATCACTCCTACAGGATCTTTCCAATACAAAACTTGCTCAATAAGACAGTACCTAATTTTTTTAAGTTTCAAATCTCTTACCTTGTTCCTTTCCAAACCATCAAGAGGCTGCAACTTCTGCAGAAAATATATGATGTCCTTGTACCAAGTGCATTCTGCCAATTGGGGGCTGACTTGAGAACCTTTATTAAACAACTCAACTTGTTGATTTTCTGAGTTAATGTTTATGAAATTCACCCCCAAATCTATGAAATTTGATTCAGCCAACAACCTAGCTAACCCTTGGCCTTTAACCAATTTAGCGGGCTTTATTTCAAGATCAAATTCTAGAATTTTGGAAATCCATTTGCTCCTCCTCCCGTCTATGTTAGGCTAGATAAGTATCTCTTTTACTGAGGATGAAGGGACATATGAAACAACTTTTGAATGCAACACATATACTCTGAAAGACTTGAGAGATTTGACCAAAGAATAAGCCTTCTTTTCCATGATGTCATATTTTATTTATGCATCCCTCAATGCCCTATTGAAAAAGGCAATAGGCTACTCTAACCCTTCTGCATTTTTCTGCAATAAAACAACAACTACTGTGTCAAATGAAGCACACAAAAATATCAAAAAATCCTTGGAGTAGTTAGGGTTGATGAGCATAGGTGCTTCAATCAAAGCCTTTTTTATTTGATCAAAATAATTTCGAGACTCAGTAGTCCATTTGACTTCATTTCCTTTCCTCAGCATGGTTGTAATGTACTTTACCAATTCAACAAAATTTGAAATTAACCTTCTTAAAAAATTGACTTTTCCCAAGAAAGACTAAAAATTTTTCTTGGATCTAGGAAGAGACAAGGTCTGGATGGATTCTACTCTGCTCAAATCAATTATTACCCCTTCAACTGATACAATCTGCCCCAATAATTTCCTCTCCTTCATAGCAAACAATGAATTTTTAGGATTGAGAGAGAGACCAAACTTTTTTCACTTCAAGAAGAACTTTTTGCACTTCAAGAATACCGTTTTCAATTGATGATAATGTTCTTTATCAGATTGTGAGAACACTGTAATGTCATCTAAATAGATGACTGCAAACTTTTCCTTCTCCCCAATAAAGGCAATGTCGATGGCTCGCTGAAAGGTCACTTCTGCATTCGACAATCCAAAGGGCATTTTAGCATACATGAATGTGCCCCAAGGAGTAGTGAAGGTTTCCTTCTATCTATCTTTAGGCAAGACAGATATATGATTGTAGCTAGAAAAACCATCAATCATAGGCATCCTAGATGAACCTGTCACTCTTCGCAATATGTGCTCCATCTTCGGTAAGGGGTAATTATCTTTCTTGGAGCTTCTATTCAAATTAATGAAATCGACACAAAGTCTGATTTCCCATTTTTTCTTTCTCACTGGGACCAAGTTAGCTACCCATTCAAAGTATCTCAAAGGAATGATAATATTGGCATCCAAAATATTTTTTACCTCTTTTTCCATAATAGGGAGAAGCATAGGATTTATCTGTCTAAGTTTCTTCCTAAATGGCTTGGTCTCTTCTTTCAAAGGGATCTTATGTTCAATGATGTTTGTGTCGTATGTTCTCAGATCTTCATATGTCCAGGAAAACACATCAGAAAACTCTTTTAACAACTTAACATAAGCATCCCTTTTTTCCTTTGACAAGCTTCTAGACAACTTGACATATTTTGGATCCTCCTTTGTACCCACATTACATTCATTCACATCAACATTTTCAATTGAACCTTTAACCTTTACAACAACATCATTTCTGTCGAACAATCTCTTCAAAGGAACTAGTCCTTTTGGAATAGGGTTACTAGGAAAATGAACAATATGATGGTTAGCAATTTTATTTAGAAAAACATCAGCATGAGGGATACTTTCAGTATCATGATCTTGATCAATATGTAAGGAAGAAAACTCATCCACAGTCTCAAGAAATATTTTAATCTCAAGATCATCCTCAAAAACCTTCCAATGTTTGACATTATCAGGTATAGAGGGTCTATACTTCACTTCTACATCATATTTAAGTTTAGGTCACAAAGAGACTCTGAAATTACTTGTTGAAACAACCAAAGAATCCGCCATGTTGTTCTTCTCTCTTGGAACAAATGAGATATTAAAATCTAAGAAGAAACTATAAACAAGATCCCAAACTTCATTTTTCTAAGTCCTTAGCTTGAGGTGTTTAGCTTGATAAATTTTTTTGATTTGATGGACAATTAATTTAGTATCTCCAAACACTTCTAGCTCTTCAATTCCCATGTCTTTGACAACCCTCAAACCCAAAACAAGAGCTTCATATTCTACCACATTGTTTGTAGTTTCAACTTCGAGCTTGTAGGACAAATATATGATCTCTTGAGTAGGAGAAACAAAGACTACTCCAGCACCAAAACCTTCCTTATAAGAGGCTCCATAAAAAAACATCTTCCAAATAGAGGTATTTGGAGGAGAATCTTCACAAAAAGTAATGGATTTTTTTTTGATTTCAAGAGGAGGTTGAGGAGCATCAGTGAGCTGAAATATACTTGACCCTAAATTAGTATCAAGTGCAAAAATAGGATGTTTGGTGGGGTTTGCTTCATCACTGATGATGTAGGCTAATTGAGCCTCTCTGTAAAGCCTTCTATTTTCTCCCCCAAACACAATAATGATGGAATATGTAAGGAACATATGCAAGGTCCCCACTAGTCTTTTTATCCAATATCTTGACAAGAGCATACCAAACTTAGGAGGGTCATCAACCACCACAATATCCATGACCACAATTTTCATCGGAACCTAAAACAAGTTCACAACCAGATCTTTGATAACCCCAAGACATTTCACTTCCTAGAGTCAAAAGAGTATAAATCATGGTATGTTTTTGTAATTTCCAACCCAAGCTCATCCATGACTATTTTTGGCATGAGATTGTGAGATGCCCCTGAGTCCATCAAGTAGTTGTGCAACACTTTATCATGTATGTTCAATGATGTATAGAAAGGACATGATGAATCATGTCTATATTCTATCAAAGGTCCTAGGATGATTGTTGGTTTTTCATCTTGAAGGTTGACTGAATTAGTGGAATTGGAGGAAGGTTCAGGCTACTGCATTTTGGAAAGATATCTTTTGAAGTCCTCATTTTTTATCAGCTCAAAAAAAGGTATAGGGATTTTGATTTTTTGAATCTCACTTTCAAAATTGAAGGAAGATGGAGATTTCAGAGTCTCCTTAACTTCCACGGTAGGATTATTAACGAATGCTTGAGGGTTTTGTGCATCCTTTTATTTGGTTCTAGCTATCGCAGGCTTAGCATAATTTTCTATTTTAGTGGGTTGAATAGAAGTGTTAGTCTTTTCCTCTTTCTTTTTGGACCTCAGGTTTTATCTATTAGTATTTTTTTTTGTTTTCTCTCCCTTACTCAATTAGTTTAATTGACTATCGATGGGAGATTCCTCATATGAAGGTTGGGTCAAGTGAGGGGATGAATATTTGTCACCAAGGAAATGGATTTTAGGATCAGTTTCTTCATCCTCTTCTTATTCATCAACAACAAGGTTTTTTTGTAGAGGGGCTTGGACTTTTTGATCATCCCTATCTCTATTTCTTGGATCTCTTTGGAGGACCTGAGGGATATTATTTGGTCTTCTGAAATTACCTCCATTATCATCATTTTGTGTGTTCCTATAGGTGTTTTTTCCTTCAAGTTTTAACTTCTCCATTTTAGCAGAAAGTGATTTTACCAATTTTGTAAGTTCATCAACTTGAGGATGGACAACAGAGGAATCAAAGGTTGAGGATTCAACTCTACTTTTTCTCTCGTCCCTATCATATTTTCCACTAAGTTTTCCAGCTTCCACTTTGTTAGATTCTACTTCTAAGGATGCATCTTGCATATGAGCTTAGGAGGTAGATCTTCTTTCTCTCATTAGAAGGAAAAACTCAAGGTCAAAAGCACTGGCATAGGTGATCTTGGAAGAGGTTTCTGTAGGAATTATTTCAGCAAGAATCTTGTTGTACATTTTATTAAATCTTTTTGAGAAGTTTGAAAGAGATTCTCCCTGTTTCCTCTTAAGGGATCCAAATTATGTGATATAATACAAAAAATCTTTTTTATCCCCCCACTGTCTCGAGAAAGCATCATCTAAATCTTCAATCCTAGTAATAGATCTGGGATTCAAACCCCTAAACCATTTCTTAGCCTCCCCATCAAGGCTTTGTACAAAGACTCTCATCCATACATCTTAATTCTCAATGTTAGGATTGTCTGCATAACTATAAAAGGAAGCAAGGTGTTCTTCAACAATTATGTCTCCCTCCCCTGTGAACTTGGACATGTACTTAAGGTAGTCTCCAATAGGGAGAGAATTCATAGGTTGAGGTTAGATAAGAGGGGCATACCTAGCAACCACTATGAAATCCATACTATTTATAGGATCATTAGCACTTGCTATTGGATTATGAACTCTGGGAGAACAAGGAGGAGTTGGAGATTTGACTGTGTGTAGCTTAGGAGAAAAAATTAATGTAGGACGGAGGGATTTCAGTTTTCATAAGAAGAGTTTGAGCCTTTGGGGAAAATGAAATAGGGTCCAAGGGAGAATAGGTTTCCTCTTTTTTAGTCTTAGTAACTTTGATAGGAGGAGTAGGAAAACCCAAAGTAGGGAAATATTCAAGAATCTCAAGTCTAAACCACTTTACAATATCAGGAGAGGCAAGGATTTCAAAATTTTATTCTTTCAATTCTGGGTTAAAAGAGGAGTATTCAACAAGAAAAATTTCAAAATCCAAATTTTTAGAAACATTAGCAGAAGGTAAAGGATGAATACTAGATATAGCGACTAGTGTATTAAGAATGGAATCAAGCAATTGACCAGAGGTACCTAATACAACAGCAGAAAACATTTCTTGAGAATCTTTTCCCTTCTTGATTATCTTCTATGGGTCTGCTTCAGGTGTAGCCAGAGGTAGTTATGGAGTTGACCTCGTGTGTCTTCCTTTGGGAGCCACAGCTGAAACAATGGAGTCACCAAGTGCAAGCTGCAATCTTCAATGTGCTGAATTCTAATGCACCTTCAGAATCAATATGCTTTGTCGTTCAATCCCAAGGAAATGTTTTCAATTCGTTCCCCAAAAACGACATCAAGAATGTTAGCACTGGGAATCACCCTCAGACTGCAAAGAGGATAAGCCCAGTACCCATCGAAGTATGTGTAAATGTAAATGAGTGTTTGGAGGTCAAATTGACAAGACTCAGAATAGTAATATTTTAACTCAAAAATCTGGGCTAGACGACATAAGAAAATGAGGTCTTGATTAGCTTCAGTTAGTGAATGGGAGTAAAAGTGAATAGGAGGAAGACTTTAGTGAGGGAGGTGTAAAGGTATGCTATTGACATTAGGTGTTCAAGCAGCCCAAGGAGGAAAAACTAAAACACATGAACTTCTTGAATTCAAAGTTAATGAACACTGAAGAACAACATAGCAGTATTATAATCAAACATTCATCATAACAAAACCATAACAATCTCACGTGGATCATCCAATCATGAATACTTCAGCATAAGATGAAATAAGATGATATAAAGAGAAACTGACTTCTATTAATAAAAAAAATTCAAGTCCAATACATAACCAGAGAACAATCTACTTAGTCAAAAATATTACAATTAGGGAGCCCAGCTCAACCATTCGAACTTGACTAATCATTTAGAATATGTATTTATAACAAAATAGGAAAGGCAAAAAATAGAGGTGCGAGCTGGCCTCCCTCCCCTATGATTCTCTAAAATAGTTACCATTCTAACACATGTGCTAACAACTCCTAACAAACTTCTACAAAATAGGAACCATGTTGGCAACCAATCCAACAAGAATTAAATGACATGTCTCCCTTTAGGCACATTCCTTTTCATTTTCGAAGCGTCCTCTAGGGTTGTATGTTTCCTCCATGCTTCCACCCGTGATCCTCACTTCCCTCCACATCATTAACCATACAAAGGAATCATGAATTCAAATCCTTTGATTGTAGGTGCCAGTTCGTAGTGCCATTAAATAGCGTATTGGGTAGCCAGTTCTATATCTCCCTTTGCAAAACAACTCTGCAGATTTCACAACTCCTCCTCCAAAATAGGTCTACAGTTTCCATAGCACCAATCATGTGTTAATGACTGTGTGGAATTCCTTAGCACCCCTCCCAAAATAGGTTCTACAGATTCGGTAACACCACACCTCAAATGGTTCTACAGAGTTGGTAGAGCCATTCATCAAAACAACTCTGTGCATTTGGTAGCGCAATCTATCAAATGTTCCTGCAAATTTAGTAGTGCCATTGATAAGTTTATCTAGGAGATTTCATAGTGTATTGGGTAGCTAAATTGAAAAACATACTATATAGACGATTCTGCAGTGCCATGGTGCTACAAAATGCCTATGTTTTTTCTATGTGATGAGACCAATCCTTCAAAAGAACAAAAACTTAGTTGATGGATTAGGAGCATGTAGATGCCTGTATAGGTGGAAAAAAATTAAACTTCCTTGATCACTTTACTCTTGCAAAAAGATACCACCCACAAAAATAGATCTTATATCCCCCAACTACTTCATCAACCTAGCACTCCTCCTTGTTTCAGGAGAGATTCCCTCTATCATGGAAGCATGTTTTTCATTTGCAGGGATACTCTTCTTGACTGCAGGTGTACTCTTCATGACTTCTAGCTCATCTCTTTCAATTTCATCTTGTATTAGAACATTTAAGTTCCTCTGGGCCATTTCATCCTTGACATGCTGTAATTCTTCCTTGAGCTTTCTATTTTGAGACTAAAAGCCTATGTTTTTCCTGTAGATATTGTTAAGTTTCTTATGGAGAGGAAGAGCTCTTCTTGCTAAAAAAATTTCCAGATCAAGGGTGTTATTGTACATATCCATGAGCTCCTTCATCTTGATTCTCTCATTCAAACTTTATTCTTTCAAACTAACAACCTCCTTCCTAGCCTCCCTGAGTTTTCTGAACAATCTTTTGAAAGTGTGATTACTAGGTGGAGTGGTGATATTGATAACCTCAACAGGTTTCTCAATGGATTTATCTTTATATTTTTGTTTCAAAGGTGCTCTGTCTATCACCCCAATAGGCTTCTCAAAGCCTTTACCCTTATCTTTCTCTTTCCTTGGAACTGAAACCTTGGGTAGGACTTCTGCTTCAACAACCTCCTTAAGGGATGATGTTCTAGTAAAAGGCTTCCTTATTTTGATCTTAGCTGTTGGAGCAAGTGAAGAGAAATGTAACCTCTTTCCCCTCTTGGATGTAGATTTGGTGGATGAAGGGACTTCTTCCAATTCAGGTGCAGGAAGGTGTGAAAAATCTCTCTTTGGAGAGTCATGAACCTCCCTCTCATCTTCTTCAATTTCTTTGAGGGATTCTTTGTCTTGATTAGTGGATTTGATTTTTCTCTTACTAATTGTTCCTGTTGGAGCAACACTAGTAGATGGAAAAGGGATATACATCCTAGACTGAGGAGTAGAGGATATGTCCAACTGCATGTGAGAAGAGACAATGAATTGTTCCCAAGGAATGTTCCTCTTCTTCAATTATTCCAACACCAACATCCTGATTAATCCAGAGTGAAATACACTAGTGTCCAAAACCTTGAACTTGGCTTGGACTCTATCAGAAATCTTCCCCATGCTCCTTGTTGGTTACTTCTTCTTTTCTTAGTTTGTACTTAGTGACCCAGAGTTCATGTCTGTCAGGTTTCCAACAAAGCCTCTAAAACTATCGGCCCTCTTGGTAAAACAGAAGGAAACAAAACACACAGAATGCATTGTGCAGTCTCACCCTAGATAGCTTTAATGGGTGGCTTTCAGACTCATGTGTTTATAGCCTAGGATTGAGTGTGAGATGTGAGAACTGTCTATTGAGCCATTATTATAACTCTAAATGAAATATATTTTCATTTGTGAATAAATAGGAAATATAGACACTCATTCATTCAACATAACCATAACTACTAAAGACATCAAATATATGAATGCAGTCATCACATAACACATATGTTACCGTGGTTCACCCCCTCCTGGGCTACATCCACAAAGATCTGGCTCTTGGCTCGTTTATTATGGCAATTTTGCATCTACAACGTCACTCGCTTACAACTCTTCCAATTGGGTAAGATCTATATGAGGAGGACTATATCACACCAGGCTCCTCATCCTGTGATCTAACCCTCAAGATATACCCTCCTATGTCTTCTCTATCTCAACAGCTTACATAAATTTGATTGTACAACAAAATATTACATATCACGTCAACTCATGCATAGCTAAAACAACAACAACAATAATCTGAAACCCCTAATACCTAAGTATATATATTTATACTCTTATGGCTCTTCATCCATTACAATACATTACCAAAACCCCAACCCTAACATCGTTAGGTATTCCCTACATGTGAGCGTGTTGTTCTTCCTTCCAGCTGTCACTTTCCTCATGCATGCTTTCTTTCACAAAACACCTTTCTTTTTTTCTTTGTCCTACCTCCAATAGGCCCCCAAAACTGACATGTGGCTTGTCCCGAGCCACCTAATCTTTGTGTGCTTCCTTGATATCCTTAGTGAGTGCTTGGAACTTTTCCTTGACCTGTGCTACCTGTGTATGCACCTAAGCAGTCTTCTCCTTGAGTGTGTCCACTAACTGGATGACGATTTCATCATCGATCAATTCCATGCATTCTGCTTGGGTCTATGATATATGTGTCTTGGATTCTTCTTCTTATGCCAGGACTTCTTCTACCCGCTATTGCAGTGGTTGTATTTGAGCCTGATGCTCATGTTTTTGTGTTTGTGAAGTGGTGAGTTCTACCTGCAATTTCTTCATGTCCTGCACCCCTTTGATGTGTTATGTGATTGGAATTGTCTTCTACCTCTTCTCGAGGTCTTGAATCACTGCACTGGTCCTTTCTTCTTCCTTCTCCCACTTTTGGACATGCTGATCCTCCTCTAACCTAGTCCGAAGTTGCGTTGCTTTGTCAAAAAATTCAACTGCTGTGCTAACCTGGTGCTCTATCTCCTACAGCTGTGTTGTTGTTTCCTACTTCCTTTCCTCCTTCACTATTGGTGGAGTGGTTGGTGTGAGCTATTCTCTAAGATTCTCGATCTTCTTTTGATATTGATCAATTTCCTACACAATACAATCAATATTTTCTACTTTTGTGATTACATCCCTCTGTGTGGCCTGTGGAATCTTCTCGTAAGTTCCTACCACTTTCCCTCCAATACTTTTATGTGCTCCCTTTCCTTCCGGGTCTTAGATTTAGCCTGCTCATAGACTATTTCCAGCGTGTCTTGCTTCTCTATTTCTCACTGCAATTCGACTAAGTCTTTGTGTGCGTGAGACTATAACTCATGGTTTACGCTAGCCTACAACTTGTGGAGTGCCTTGGTCGGCATTTGTGTCAACATAAGTTGGATTTGGATTAATTCCTTCAAGGGTGTCTGTCCCATGATCTCGTCCATGTGCAGCATACTGGGTGTGATGTGGAATGTTGCGTTTGGGTGCGGTAAAGGGTGGACTAGATCTCGTTCTTATACTTCCACTCTTTCCTCTATCTGTGGTGTTGATGACATTATTCTCATGCTACTACCTGGTACCTACATTTCCCCGATTTGCTTGAGGAGTTGTCGCATGTCTTCCATCTCCTCTTGAATCCTGTCTCTATGATGCGCAACATGGTCAAAATCTTCGGATAGACAATCCTAGACCATCTGGGATATCATTTCCCCATCGTCATCTATGATCGTATACTCTGGAGGTGTTCCTTGGGCCTTCAATTTCTTACACGCTCCTCCTATCTATGTGGATGGATTCTTATTGCCCCCTGGTTCCTGTGAGTTGGGACTTGTTGTGGTCCCTTCGTGGCCTCGATCTGTTTTTGTTACTCTTTGGCCAACTGCGTATTCTCCTTCTTCCCCTTCTAGGTCCTCGTATTCGTTATGCCTTTATTTGTCTGTGTTTTTTTTGGATGGCCCATCCTTCGTTTCTTGGGTACTTGGATTTCCTGAGGCTATGTTTCTTCTTACCCTGCCTCTTCTTCTGCTATTCTTTCTGAAAATTCTTGGGTAAGGACTAAAATCCTCCATTCTTCGTCCCATTCACTGATGACCATGTCAATGTCACCCTCTATGATACAGTAGCCCATCTGTAGCCACTGCTTATCAGGATCCTTGCACGCATGTATCCTCATTGTATGTTATGTGGCCCTGAAATTGGCGATGTCCCCATATCGCGTGACAACCTCTAGTGTTATTCTCCACATCTTGGAGATGGCTTCTTGTAGGCCGCATAGGTATCCTTCAAAGATGAACCCATTCATCCTTTTGTGACTAGCATTCAACATAGCCCTCAGGAGTAACTATCTCACTCCTTGTTTGAGATTCGGTCTAGTACAAAACATCAAATACCTTGGTTCCCTCCATCCCATGAAGGAGATTAACGTGATCATCCATGAATGATGAAACTATGTGCCTAGATCCTGTGAATCCTTGCAGTCATCCAGGAACAAGTTCAAGAGGTATGGTTCCCAACTCACTATGGTTCCCTTGGTGCATTGAGATGCAACTATGATAACCCCAACTGAAACTTCCTCCCTGCGGCATTTTCTTAGTAGCTTGCAGGCTAAGATTTTTGGTCCTAATTGTGTTGCGACATCGTTGATTCTCTTGATAATGATCTCTCATGTCAACTTGTCGGTACCATACTTCTTCTTCATCTCTTCTGATAGTTCTTTCTCCCTATATTTATCGTCAAGAAAGTGTGTGGGATCCATGCCCCATGATGGCAATCCTGTTATGATGGCAATAAGCTCTATGTCTATCGAGATGAGCTTGTCCAACCATATGTCCCCGCCATGCATGATTGCTAACAAATTTTTGATGGACACATTTGCATACTGACCTCTGCCAAAATGTGGTAGGTCCAACAGACCTAAAATTCATGTTTTCTCCAACCTTGTTGCCCATTGGTATGGCTGATCAACCAATTCTCGAAACTGATTCTTGCCCACAGTCTGTATGTATACCCTCTTTGCAAGTTCCAGAAACTTTCATGTGTCTACTATATCGTGGTCCGAGTATTTGAGCTTCCCTATATGACCCAACAGGTCTGGTCCTACCTGTACCCCATCTGGTATATGCGGTAGAATGATTTCTGCGGAAAGTTTCTTGCAAGGTGACTTGGGTATTTATATCTTGTCTTTATTCAGTGGTGGTGGCTGGCTCGAAGTTCCAGCAGCTTTCAGTTCCAGTGGCTTCTGATTGCTCCTTAGTATACCATTCCAACAAACTTGTGACATATTCAACCATTCCTTCTTATGGGTGGTCTGATATGGTCATTTGAGACTCGTCTGGCTCAACCATTGTTTCCAGATTTGACACTGTTCCATTGACTCTCGGAGCTGCTTCAACATTCTTTGGTTGCGCCTCCTTCAGGGTTTATGTGTCCTGGGTCTGCAGCTCCTGTACTTTAATTGGTCTATCTATATTTATGCCCTCGGGTGCTGGCTATGGGATTTATTCCAGTATAGGTGTTGGATTCACCAATGTTGTGTTTGGAGATGTGATTTTGTCGACATTGACTATCTCCGGTGGTTGTTGTTCACCTTATTCCAAATGTCCTCGTGACTTGGTTTTAAATCTGGTTGGTCTGGTGGTTTGGCTCACTTCTTCTTGCTTTGGTGGTGCCATGGTAGTGAATGTCGAGCATTTTCTAAATTCGAACAGTCTCTTGCGACCTCTGTGAACTCAATCTGTGCGTTTTAGCCTCTATTTCTTTCTATCTTCTCTCTTTTCGCAAATAAATTGTTTTCTCCCACTTCTGTGTGTTGTATGGGCTTCCCACGAAGCTTGTCGAGGGTGCTTCCTTAATTATGGGTTTAATGTACCTTAATTACAGATTCAATGCAGCTCCAACGGTTTCGTACTTTCCATTACTCTACCTTTCCATCTCCAGTTGGTGTGATTGATGTGGCATCCCATCGATCCTTTCCATCCTTCAATTTCACCAAACGTTGTCTTGTCATACTTCTTTTTTTTACTTTCCTTTTCTCTCTTTTTTCCCTTTTGATGTGACCATTTTCCTTCTCCTCTCTGAGTTTATGGTCTTAAGTGTGTGTGCCCTTTATTTCTTCGACACACTATGCTTCTGTTGGTTTTTTTTTTTTACTATGCAGTGGGTGGTCGACTATCCTTGTACAACTTCACTCGGCTCCCATTAATCATTCCTTGGAGTTTTGTGCCCGATAAGTCTCTTAACTATACAACTCCTCCATATGTGACAGATTTTACTTCATACGGTCCAAGCCAATGCATTCTGAGCTTTCCTGGGTGTTGAATAGATTTTTGGTCATACATCAGTACAAAATCTATTTCCTTGAAAGTTTTCTTCTTTATGTGTCTATCATGCTAGG
>JASDQU010736831.1:96698-110810 GCA_032191745.1 Picea mariana | reverse complement strand
TAAGTTTGATTTGTTTAATGGTTGGCGCGGGGGTCTGGGTTGGGGCTTAGCCCAGCCCTCGGTTTTCATATGTCCACCCATATGACCCATTTTCACACGGAGAACGTGCATGGATTTGGTTTTTCAAATGTTTTCCACCAACGTGCTTGGACACGTGTCGATCCCTCAATGCAAACGTCGCCCCTTTTTGCGCGTTAAGACAAGGTCACATGGTGACCCATATGCCCATAGTTTTGGCAGTTAGGGGCTAGGCGTGCCCTAACCGTCCTACAGTTTCGCCCATTTTTCAATTGTGCCTGGTGCTAGGTTTTAGCATGATTTTGAGAGTGTGTTCTAGGTTGGCCACATAGAGGTGTGTTTTGGCGAACCAAAGACAACAAGCTTGAAGGAGGAAAATGGCAGGAGGCCTATCTTCTTCATTTTTTGGCCAAATGAGGTGCCGAAAAAGCCCAACTAGGGGTTTTTGGACGTTCTGAATCCATTGGAACTATTTGCAAAGCCATTTGAAGACTTCTTTTGTAGGTTTTTCACCATTGAAGTTTCAAAGAGCTCTAGGGAGCTTGAAGCCCTCATCGATTGAGGTCATGCTCAGATGAGCCCATGTCTGTTTTCTGTGGATGAATAGTCATTTTTGACTAATTGTTATGCTATGAACACATTGGGATAGCTTTCAAAGGATTTTGAGGAATTTTACATGTGTTTTTTCCACAAGGAAGCTCAGGGAAGCTCAAGGCCACATGTAGAAGAGGTCATGCCCAGATGAGCCATGGTTCGTTTTCAGAGTTCTATTAGTCATTTTTGGGGTTTTTATGTATTCTAAACCCAATGGTATAGTTATTATTTCCATTGGAATTTAGAATCAGCTTGTAAAAGAATCTTTGAAAAATTAATCTTAAAGAGACAAGTCCATTGATGGAGGCTCAAGGAGATGTAGCCCAGAGAGAGGTGAACTCCTTTATCATGTTGTTCTTGTTGTGAGTGTTTGCTGGTTATTATTTGCTGCAAGTTATTTTTTCTTTTGTATTTATGAAAACAACATATTTAATATTGCAAAGACCTCACACATAAACATTTAAAAGAAGCATAAACTTGGCACATAATCTATCTTGCATAACTAAGACATTGAGCAAGGTCCTGTAAAGTTTATTTTTATGAAGTAGAGGGTGCTTGCATAGCATAACAATTCATCCCCCTATTTTCAGATCATCCTTAGTCACTCATCAAACCTCTTGGGTACCCAAATATTGTGATCACTTTCTCAAATAAGAAGTGTGTTGTTGTTTCTACTCTGCAAGACTTCACTGGTGCAGCTTCCACCCATGTTGTTAGATATTCTGTCACAGTGATAAGGTACCTAGCTCTTGTTCTTTTTGTTGATGGGTTAATTGGTCCTACAAAGTCTATTGCCCACTTGTCTAATTCCTTCAATGTTACCTGTGGTTGTATTGACATCTTGTCCCTTCTGTTGGGTTTACCTACCCTTTGATAGACATCACATATTTGACAGTACTCCTTCGAGTCTCTTTGAATCGTTGGACACTATAGTCTTGCATGGTATCTTTGCCTGGGTAATTCCCTCCTACTATTCCTTCATGAGCTTCTGCTAAGACTCTTGGTCTTCCGTGTTCTAACACATATCTTCACAAGATGCTATCTGCGCCCATTTTATATAAGTGTCTTGTAATCAGTTGATATTTGGCAGTGCAGACTACCATATTTTTCTTCTGTGTGGTGTTATATTCTTGCAATGTAGTACCTATGCTCAAGTACTGAATCATATCTGCGAAGTGTTCATCAACAATCTGGATTGAAAATAACTATGCATCCGAAAAATTGTCTTCTAAATTTGTAGGTTCTTCCCGATTTATGACCCTTGATAGGTGGTCAGGTCCTGCGTTCAATTTTCATGGTTTGACAATTACTTCAAAGTCAAATTATTGAAATAGGAGTAACCATCGAAAGATTATCCCCCCCAAAACTAGCTTGTTTACTAGGTATTTCAAGGATGAGTGATCTTTGAACATCTTAAAGTGTTTTCCCAATAAGTAATGTCTGAATTTTTGTAGTGCGTAGATCATAGCTAGGCCTTCCCTTTCTGTAGTGTTATAGTTCTTCTCTAATTCTGAAAAATTCCTTCTTGCAAATGCTATCGGGTGATCCAAGTTCCCCACTCTTGGTTGCACTAAGATATATCCAAGTGTTATGGATGATGAATCTACATGCATGTGGAATGTCTTATCCCAATCTGGAAATACTAATATTGGCACGGTGACCATCGTTTCCTTTATGGTATCCAGACCATGTTGGCACTTGTTGTTCCACTGAAACTTTGTATCTTTTCTTAGTTTGTACCTAGTGATCCATTTGTTGGTTACTTCTTCTTTTCTTAGTTCATACTTAGTGACCCAAGGTTCATGTCTGTCGGGTTTCCAACAAATCCTCTAAAACTATCGACCCTCTTGGTAAACCAAAAAGAACCACAACACACAGAATGCGTTGCGCAGTCTCACCTGAAATAGCTTTAATGGGTGGTTGTAAGACTCATGTGTTTACAACCTAGGATTGAGTGTGATATGTGAGAACTATATATTGAGCCATTATTATAACTATAAATGCAATATACTGTCATTTGCGAATAAACAGGAAATATAGCCACTCATTCATTCAACATAACCATAAATACTGAAGACATCAAAGATATGCATGCATTCATCACATAACACATATGTTACCATGGTTCACCCCCTCCTGGGATACGTCCACAAAGATCTGGATCTTGGCTCTTTTATTATGGTAGTTCTGCATCTACAACGTTGTGCACTTACAACTCTTCTAGTTGGGTAAGATCTATATGGGGTAGACTATATCGCACCAGGCTCCTTAGCCTATGATCTAACCCTCAAGATCTACCCTCTTGTGTCTTCTCTATCTCAACATCTTACACAAAGTCGATTGTATAGAAAAATATTACATATCTCATCAACTCATGCATAACTAAAACAACAACAAAAATAATCAGAACCCCCTATGATACCTAAGTACCTATATTTATACGCTTCTGGATCTTCAGCCATTACAATACATTACCAAAACCCTAACCCTAACGTTGTTATGTCTTCCCTGAATGTGCATGTGTTGTTCTTCCTTCTAGCTATCGCTTTCCTCGTGCATGCTTTCTTTCCCAAAAATGCCTTGTTTTTCCACTTTGGCCTGCCTCCAACACTCCTCAAAAGGTATAAAGGGATATTCATTGCATATTTACTACTAAAATGAAGCAATACACTTACATGGTACTGGTATAACATGTTAAACCTTCCCTCACATGTAAACTGTATCTGGATGATCTTCAACATTTTATCAAAATCTTCAATTAGGTGGCTTCTAGGCACTCCCTTGGACAAATTGTATGGTTTGAGGAAGTCCTTGGAGAAGGAAGCATTTAGGATAATAGATTTAAACCACCTCTCACCAATATTAGGAATCCCAGTGGCTACTGCAATAGAGGCTTCAAATACTTCAAAATCAAGGTTTCCCACCTTAGTCTTAATGCCATCAAAATGTAATGAAAAATGCCTTGCTACTTCAGGGTGTCCCCTATGCATGTTTTGGAAAAAAGAGAGGCATCCAACCCTTTGAAAAAAATCCATGACTATTGGCTCATCATCAAAAAAGTGCATTTAAGAGGGTTCAATCCTAACCACACTCCTTCCCTTGTGAGATTTCTTCATTTGAGGTGTCTCCATGGATAAAGACAGAGGATCAAAGGTTGTGGTGTATTGAGGAGTAAGGAAACAAACAGAGGAAAATATCAATGAGAAATGACAGTGGCTAATGGTTTCTCTTTATCAAGATTTTCCTCTATCTCACCTTAAATTAACAATAGACTGGTTTGATGGCCTTTCTTTAAAATGGAGAGAAGGAAATTTTGAGTTAAGGAAGAAGGGATGCACTGTTTAGTTTTATATCACCACACCATGGTCATCAAAGATTTGGAAGGGTAGGGACTTCTTCCAATCACTGCCAACAAATAATGAGATGAATGAATGATTATATAGTGAATAAAAGAGGCTAATGGAGGGGTCTTTGAATACAAAAGATAGCATTGACCAATCCACGTAAAAACACAAAAAATGAAATAGGGGATATGTAGAGTATTTTTAGCAGTGAATTTTAGTAGCGCAGTGTGCACATAAGGACAAAGTTATTGAATGGGTACTTAATACTCAGAAGAGAGACAAATTGACCTCTAGAATAGATGAAATCCAGGTGAAAATGGCTGCAAAGTCTATGGGAGAATATCTATATATGCAAATGGATGAGAAAGGAAGTAGTCTACAGTGTAGGGCGCTACCAAAAGCTGAGGAAAAGGTATCTCAAGAATTTGTTATGCAATGGAGAGGGCTCATGGAATACCTAGAGATTGTGACTAATAATGGAGGATCAACATAAGTTAGGTAACTTCTATGTCCACCTCAACCTCCAATTTAGCTTTTACAGTTGATCCCAGCGCAGACTGTAGTTGGTCTGAACTACTAATTTCAGTAGCACCGAGCTTGAGAGAAAATTCAAATGATTAAACTGTTAGAAAGATTCATAAATGATCAGATCTTAATATTCTCTTTTAATGAACAAGGGTGGTGAAAACTAGAGAAAACATGACCTTCATTGATTATGAAAAATTATGGAAAATATCAAAGGAAAAAGGTGCACTATGAAAACTGCTAGTGAGTTGGAAACGCCTTTTTCAAAAATTTGATTTGACCCCCCATTTAACGGACATAGGGAAAACATGGAAAAGATAAAAGGTATGAGTGGATGGAGTGATTTTTCAAGTCATAAAGATCATGGGATGGGTTATGCTTGATGTCAATTCAACAGGTGAGTTGAAACCATAAACCATAGAATGAACCTAGGCTTAAAAATCTATGTGTGGGCCAAAAGTGAACCAAAACCACAAGTATTTATTTGTTCAAACTAACCTAAGGAAATCACACAAAGAAAAGTAAAGCAAACCTAAAGTCTAAACGATAAAAATTTAAACCTAAGGGATAAAATACCCAAGGCAATTTAATGTGATAACACGTTATTTATTTGGTAATGGTATAAAGCCTTTGTTTCCATCATGTACTTAGCTTTTTTGCTGTCATCTTTGATGGCCTTCTTCTTTATGTCAATGCAACCCATGGCTCCCTTGGTTGGGGCATCCACTCTTTTTTCATTCTGAAATCCCAAGTCCATGTACCCATGATCTCTGATTTTGTCCACCTTGTTAGCCTCTGGCACAGTTTAACCCCATATCTAGTTGACCCCTTACACTAGATTTAGTTTTACGGTTGTTTCCATTCACCCTTCAAAATAGCAAACCAAGGGAAGTCTTGAGTCTCATAGCAATTTGACTTCATTCATGTTAACCATCAATACCTGATATCACCTCTCACTCAGTCGATTTCAAGACGCCCTTTGATTCTTAGCATTGCACATTCCTTTATGTTGACATCAACACAATATCTAGAAGGGAGATAGTATATTTAATCTCATTACCTTTACAATGAGGAGTCTCGAATGACACAAAGAGAATCATCATTACCTTCTAATGCCATTGAACCTCATAACATTTGACTTCAACAAACTCTCATGTTACAGTGGGTCTTACTACGCGACTATTGTAATTGTTTCATACTAGCCAAAGACCTATAAATTCGTTCGGCCATCAATGTCTATGAGTCATTGACAATTCTTACATTCGTCCTTGCCTCACTTAAGAGTACGTTCACCATTAAGAACTTTCATCTTCCATTATCAACTGCCCCCGAGGGCCCTGCAGTTATCTACATTAGCATACATATTTTGTTACAGTCTAACATTTTGGTGACATGACACGAGCATGGGGCATGCCCACCTGATTTGTACACAGATTATCTTTTTTCTCCCCAGAGAAAGATTTGGGTCCCACTGTTTTCCTATATTCACTCTTCATCACAATGGCACTCTCAGCAAAATAAACATTGATGTATTTCGACTATATGCATGCTCCTAACCTCACACATCAGGGGGCATCTGTTATCACTGAAAAATTGTTTTCAACACTTCACGCAAATGGTCAGAGAAACACATCAAATGCCAACAACAATTAGTCCACCTACAACACCAAAATTCATTCAAAAGTACATAACTATACAATTGGGTCAAAAATTGAAGTGTGCAAAGTCACCAATGGGAGCGCACACACAGTGCATAGAGTGTGTTAGCCAACATAGGCCTCAATGTGCATTATGCGCAAAATGCACAACTATACACGAGAAAAGATGCACATTCCTATGAACAACGCATTTATGGATATTTTCGGCCCCTCAACCACTTATGGGCCAACCCCCAACATGATTTGACACTCATATCTGAGTGAAATCCAACTTGGAGGTTGGTCAAGGTTTAGAGGGTTCCCCAAAAGGCCTCTTGTTCACACTATGAACCAATTACATTTTTCCATGTATGAATGCTATAAATAAGAGCCATGGGTGCACTACAAAACCAATATCTTCATAGTATTATTATGTTGCAATAATTCTCCCTTGAGAATCCTCTTTTCTCTTTGGAGCCTTCAAGCACCATTGCAATAAGCCATTCCACTCACCTCTTGAGTGAATAGACATTGCTTTGCTTCACCATTTTCCATTTATTCCATTGTATAGAGTGAAGTGCTCTCAATTATGGAACTCAAGAGCCCTCCCATGGAGGAAGAGGGGACTCCTAAGTCCCTAAACTTTCTCTATGATGTTTTTCCTACTAATCAATTGATCCATTGGTAGCATTATGTTGGTCATTGTTTTCTTTTCATGGTTCTAAGTTTCTCATGCTTTCTAACATTTATTTCTTAGTTGTTTTAGTTTATTTATTTGTTTTTGCATATGTTTGGATTGTTTAACCCACTCACAAAACTTATGTCTTGTCTAGCAGGCTCATTTAGACATGCAAGTGTTGTTGTTTTTCTCACCCAAGTGACAGAACCAACACAAAAATCATCACTGTGTTTTTTAGTTAGAGGAGTAGTTGACACCATTGGTTGGGTTTGCATTGGTTTCTCTCCTCTCTAAGCACCAAACTCATCTACATGCTATTCCATTGAAACAATAAACATTATAAGTACATTATTTTCAACTAAATATTACTAATCATCAATATATACAATTGATTTTAAAGACACATACTGTGATGTGTCTGCACACCACTAGAATCATGGGGTTCCTGTATAGTATTGTTGTTGAATGAACTAAGGTCGCTTGCATGCTTAAAAATAATAGACACATTAATTGATATGATAAATCAATCATATATATATGTTACATGTAATCAACAATTACAGTCTTGTCATTTTACTTACCATCTCGTTTGAAGGGTCAGTCGCTTGTGTTTCTCCCATTCTTTTTTGATGTTCAATGACTGCTTTAAAGTTAAAATTGAATTCGATATTCATGTCTTCTTTAGTGGCCGCACTGTTGAATGCATCCCCCTACATTTCATAATGTGATGAATTTCTCTTATTGGTTGCAATTAAAAAAAATGTATGATGATATTGTTTATTTTTGTAGCTTCGGGAGGTATTCCCACTAGAGGCCAAGGTGTCAGGAATGTGGGAATTTTTGTTGTTACCAGATTTGAATTTCATTTCAGTGAAATCAGCCTAGAAATGAGGCTAGGGCCTCATGGGAAAATTGTTCAGATTTATGGGTTGGTGTGGGGCTTCCACACCCACAAAGAGGACTAAAATATTCTAATTAATAGTTGAGTTTAGGAAGGGCTCCTAAAATAACTCATTGGACTCATATATAAAGGAGATATGTCATTGTGATATTAGATCATCAATGTGGAAGAATGGAGTTGGCATAAGTGAGTTTTCACTTGTGTCAAGGAGGATTGGTGATATCATCTAGGAAAGCCTGCAAGGTGGTGAATATAACCTAGGAGAAAGAAGGTGGCAAAGAGTACAGTGTACGAAGGTGATAATATTAGTTTTTTGTACTCACATGTGGTTTGAAGATGGGAAAAGTGTGTATATACATGGATTGAAAAAGGATGACTCATGTATAGGGTATACATGGTTTATAGGAGAGTAAACCAGGTATGTCCGTGGTTTTCATTTGGTGAATCACATATTTGGTTTTCTGGGAAGGTACAGATCCATACATGATCACATGTGATGTCAATAGGTTGTACATGTGATCTACAACATATTATTGGGAAGAGAAGATTTCTAGATATTGTTGAGTTTTGGTTTTCTTTTTTGTATATTGGAGGTCAAAGTTGTCCTCAGATTTGGTGATTTTGAGAGGACTAGTTATGTCCTTAGTTTTGGTGACTTTGAGATGACTGGTTTTGTTCCTTATATTTGGGGAATTAGATAAATTTACATAAAAAAAATATTGTGTCTCTTGTGTATTAATGATTCATCTCTGATCTTGTTTTTTCCACTGCATATGTTTTTCAGTCAATAATTTCAGTGTAAAGTTGTTTAGTGATAGTTAGATCACTAGGAAGCAATTTTCATATATGAAATTAGTCACATAGAGTTGCATGTGAAAATTGACATGGTATCAAAGATAGGGATTTGAAGAGAAGGGGATCCTACTGATACACTTTGGTGGCTACAACACTAGAAGAGTGTTTTACTTGTTCTTCTTCTTGTTCTTGTTCTAGGAAGGTCAAGATGGTGAATACTTTGAAGCTTGAGGATAGGTTGGAAGGGTTAACCGACTTTTGAGCATCGAAAGCAAGGTTTATCCTTCTATTGGAAGATAATTACCTCAAGGAGTGTTGGCACAGGGGTAGACCCAGGGTTCAACGCTCAAGAGCACACCAACAAAACCCTAACTACCGGCCCTTTCGGCAACACCTGCAAAGAAGATGAAGTCTCACCCGAGGTAGAGGCAAGGGTGGTTGCAGGACTCAGATGTTTGAAACCGTAGCTGGGACACTAATCTGTGATTATATCTTTTACATGGCACTTAGCATAGATCATTCATCAATATTTAACCCGTATGGTACTTATACTAAAGATGGTTCAGTACTTAGCGATATAAATATAGGTTAGGTTCAATAGATCAAGCACTAAGAATCTTTTATATCAGATGTAACATTCATTCATATACCATTAGAACAAAGCATAACTAGATCTACTAATCACAGCAAGCACTTAGCCAAAAGGAAAAAACACATTAGATCAAAGTACAAAGCACAATACACATAGTTACCGTGGTTCACCCCCACCCTGAGGCTACATCCACAAAGACTTATTTATATTATCTCGGTCAAGCAATTAAAGAATAGAGTTTTAATGATCCTTACTTCACATAGGACAAAAGATCTACGCAGCTCACTAGATCCTTATTCCTTGCACTTCAACACAAAGTTACGACAACTTGCACTTAGCTTCTCAATCTCATGCACAGAGCAATTCAATATACATTCGATCACACAGATCTAGTACTAGCACCAAGCCTTTATCTATACATCACATAGATGTACTACTCCCCCTTGTTCTCTATTTACATTGCTTATTTATAGATTACAAAATGGGTCTAAGTGTGGGTAAACCCATGGGACAACATCCCTTTCTCATTACATCAACCCAAAACCCTAAAATGTACCTAAAAATAGGTCTTTCTTCCTTAATTTCTACTTCGCGTTGCGCTCCATCTTTGGCAAGCTGTCACAGTCCCAGAAATGGTCAAATATGACCAAGTATTCTTCAAAACTTGGTCAAGGGACAACATGCCCCCAACACTCACCTGTGACTCGTCCCGAGTCACTCAAGTCTGATCAATTCTACTTTGAACATCTAGAGCTTGGATCAAGCTACTTCGACCAGTTGTAGTGCGAAAACCTCTTGTTCCATAAATTCCTAGATTACTGTGTCATTGAGCGGTACTTCCAGGCATTGTTGTGCAGTGATGACAACCTGTTCGAGTTCAGCTCCCTAGATTTCAAGTTCAACAAACAGTTGGCATGCCTTTTCTTGGAGTGGTTGTAGTTGCTAAGAGACTTCCATCACTTTAATTTGTAGCATGTGTACTTGTTGTTGGGCTGTGCGTTGTTCTATGAACCTCTTCATTCTTTCGACTGGGGTCATAGACTTCAGTTGCGCTTGTAGTACATCTACATGCTGCTTTACTTCCTGGAGTTGTGCCTCTAATGTCTGCGATTCTAGATTCTCTGCGAGGGTTTCATAATTTTGTGCGCTTCTAGTGCTTAGTTTCCTACATTCAAAAGCCAAGTTTTTTAACCGGTCGACTGTGCTTCAAGTAGTGGCATCTCTTAGATCTCTTATCTCTTGGGGTGTCTCAGGTACGGTGCGGAGCTCCAGATCCTTGATGCGCTTTTGGAGTTGCTAGATTACATCTTCCAGTTGGGTCACCTACTATGGAAGATGGTCTTCCATCTTCACGTCTATAATTGTCACACAGTGAAGTGCTTTGTGAATCCTTTCCTGTACTTCAAGTTGCTCTGCTAGCAACTGGTCCTTGCTTTGCTGTAACTGTGCTTTTTCCTCCTCCCACTTTTCTTGTAAGGCAAGATGCTCATGTTCTTCCTTCCTTCGTTGTTCTCTATGTGCGCTCTGTTCTTGCACCAAAGCCTGGGTGGCTTGCACTATGTCTTCTTGAGCTCATCGAAGGAAAGCTTCAATTTTCTCAGCGATCTAGCATAATTGTGTGGGCTCATCACCTATTCCTGATGTTTCTCTTATCAACGGTGCTGTAGAAACTACTTGGCTGGGCTGGGGTGTTTGTTTCACTTCTTTGAGTTCTCCTTTGATCCAGTTGAATAGCTCCTCCTAATTTGCTTCTTGATTTTCTTCGAGCTCTAGTGAAACATCATTCAGTGCGAAAATTAAGAAGTCGAAATCATCCAGGGTAAGGGTAGTTTTAAGCATGGTCTGGGTGGCCTTAGATTTCTTTCAGGATGAGGGCTTTGGTGGGGTAATATTCCTTTTCTTGGAGGGATTTTCCTCTTCTCTAGGAAAAGTAACCTCGCCTTTGTTCTGCTTAAATTCTGTGCCCCCTAGTTCTTCATCATCACTTCCCTTCACAGGTGAGAGCAAAGTAGTCTTTGTGGATGTGTTGTGGATATCTTGAACTTCCCAATCCTTCTTAGTCTTGCGTGCTCCAGGTGTATCCGACATAGCTTCAGGGCTATCCATGTTGGACATCTATGCAAGGTTTGCTGCAATGAGGAGGTATGCCAACCATTCCTTGGTAATCTCCTCCAAGTCATCTTCTATCATTTTGTAATATGACTAGAGTTGTTGTTTGTGCTCATCCGCGTGCGCTGTGATATAGGTGAAGTGTCGGTTTGCACTGAATTTCATCAAATCTCTAAACCTATGAAGTGTGTTGGGTGTGATGCATGGTGTAGACTGGATGGCATTCTTCAATTGAGTGTAATAAGAGTGGAAGGCGACATTGGACTGCCACTGCTTGTTCATGTCACTGGAGTACCACAACGTATAGAACTTCGTGGCTAGTGGTATGAAGGGTTTGATCTCTAGAAAAGTGGCTCCCTCGGGTAGTTCCCAAGTGATGAAAGCGATGAGTATGAGCAACTAGCTAAAGTGGAATTCATACCATTGGTCCTGCGCTTGTCTACAGTCAAGCTCTATCTGATTTATAAGGCACTTTGGCCAGTTCATTTGTAGTCCCTCTGCGCACTTCCTTGCAAGGTCAGCTACAAATTTAGTCACCTGTGTGGGTCTGTTCTTGCAGACTAACTTCCCTGGGATCAGCTGGAAACCAAGGCATACTGCTTCATTCTCAATGAAGGCTACCTTGTAACCTCGCATGACTTTTCTAGATCGCCATATTTGTCTTTTATTCGTTGGGCGAGAGTGCGATTTGCGGTCTTTCCAGGGTAAAATTCCTATGGGTTAGGGCCTTGCATGCTTAGCCCAGTGATCCGATTGATCAAAATCGGATCCATAGTGATGTAGTGGTCCAACCATAGGTATCCTTCGTGGTAGTAGGACAACAATAACCTGATGCATGCATTTACTTCTTGATACCTATCGAAATGTGGAATCTTCATTACGTTGAGGAGGGTTGACTACGCGAGGTTATGGGTCCATTTCTGTGGGACAATCTTGGGGTTCTTTCCTTTTGTAATAGTCAAGTACTTGTGCGGGGCTAGCATACTGTAAACCTTGTGATCTCCAAGGTTAAAATCACTAAATTTTAGCGTGGTGAGCTTCTCCTGGTCAGCATGAACTGCGCACACTCCTTTCGGGAGGTACGCAGTGACCACAGCATAGTCGAAGTCTCTAGGTACATTGTCTCGATTCATTGTGCCTCTTAGTGGTGGGATATATTTAGGCAAGATTATTGGGATCATTTTTATAGTGGCAAAGTCATTTCTGAGCTTAGATCATCTTTTCGAAAGTGGTCAGGAGGGTCCTGCTCGAGAAGTGGAGGGGGAAGCTGACAGTGCTCCTGAGGATGATGCCTGTACACCTGTAGATATTCCACGCTACGACATGAATCTCTCAGTCATTAAATCAGTTAGAACTTCTTCAACAATTTTCTCAGCAACGCTGAGCTCGTTTGACATACAAACTTAGGTCAGCTAGCTCAGGTGGAAAATGAAATTCAGAGACTACAGTGAATTGTAAGGGAACAAGGAAATGATCTCAGGGTAAGTAAATATTAGGGTTCATGCTCAAAATCTCAGGTAGCAAAAAGTATTCTTGGTGCATTGCGCGATGAGTTAAGTAGGAAATATCAGCAATGGTCTTCTTGCAACAAACATGGGGCCTTCATTAACTTCATTCTATCCATTTTGGTGCTATCCAACGGTCTAGTGGTAACCCATAACTTCTTTTCAATCCATTCGGGGTGGAATTCGAACGGGTATATCGATTCCAACGACTATATTGCTTCATCATGGCAAAGTATTCTATGTCGTTGTTCTGATATCTCGACAAAGATCCAATTTTGCAATTCTTCTTGCTGCAAAGTGTCCTCTAGAACCTCTTGTAACCTTAAAGTATTAGCCCTTTTATTTCTTAACTTTATGGCCTTTTTCCCAGTGAGCTTTTTCTTAGTAATTCTTTTACCATTCTAATGCTTATCTTCTGTGGTCTTAGTTACTTCGCGCTGTTGAAAGTCTTTCCTAGGGTTCCTTGATAATACTTCTTCTGTGTCAAAAATAGGTAACTCGATATTCTGCGGATCTTCAATTGTTCTCTTAGCTTTGACATCAGAGTTGCTAATATTTAATATCTGTGATATATTCTTATATTCCTCAATCAAGTGCGCGATCCTTCTAGTCATAAAGTCATTTAACTCTTTCTTCTTCTGTTCCAAAAATTTTTCTTCCTCTTTTCGTCTGGCTTGTTCTCTATCAATCCAAGGTTTCCTATGAGCATGGTAAACGAGGCGTTGTCTTGAAAAAATTTAATAATCTCAAATTCTTCCTCTTTCGAAGTTCCATTGACAGTCATAGGCATTCAGGTGAGCCTTCCACATAGGTTTACTAGCTTTCCTCTGAATAAACTTGTTCCTCCTAGGGAAGGGATCATGGCAGGCTTTCCTATAGCTTCCCAAGTTCTTTCTGGCATAATGTTCACTTGTGTCTCTTCGTCAAGAATACAGTCAATGTCGAAGTCCCCTATTCTTGCTTTGATTTTCTCCTTTCCTTTGAAGATCTCTGATAACCTAACATGTTGGTGATCATTCAAGGTGTCTTTCATTAGTAGCAATATCTTTTTTGATTCTTTCTAGGTTTCTACTATGATCTTGGTCTCTTGATCTCCTTCAAGGTTTGCTTGCTCCATATTCAGCTTCTCAATTCTAGCAATCATTCTAGGGAAATCCAACACTTCATGGTCCATAGCCTTACAACAGAGGCAACTAGGTTTTCTCCCAGGGCATTCCTTAGCAAGAACTCCCGGTCTTCTGCAGCTATAATAGAGGGTTAATACTCTCTTTCGTTTAAATGTTCCCCAACTTATTTTGTACTGCGCACCAGGTTCATGGTAGCTAGCCTGCAAAAAACTATTTCTAGGATCCTACATCCACTTGTTAGTCCAGACATTCTTTCGATGCATAGGTATAACATATCCATCATTAT
>JASDQU010736831.1:57110-95966 GCA_032191745.1 Picea mariana | reverse complement strand
CTATGATTATATCTTTTACAAGGCACTTAGCATAGATCATTCGTCAATATTTAACTCGTATGGTACTTCGCAGATAACATAGGGCATCGCAGTGAATACTTATACTAAATATGGTTCAGTACTTAGCCACATAAATATAGGTTAGGTTCAACAGATCAAGCACTAAGAATCTTTTATATCAGATCTAACATTCATTCATATACCATCAGCACAAAGCATAACTAGATCTACTAATCACAACAAGCACTTAGCCAAAAGGAAACAACAGATTATATCGAAACACAAATCACAATACACACAGTTACCGTGGTTCACCACCACCCTGGGGCTACATCCACAAAGTCTTCTTTATATTATCTCGGTCAAGCAATTACAACACAGAGCTTTAATGATCCTTACTTTGCACAGGACATAAGATCTGTGCAGCTCACTAGATCCTTCTTCGTTGCACTTCAACACAAAGCTACGAGAACTTGCACTTAGCTTCTCAATCTCATGCAAAGATCACTTCAAGATACATCCGATCACATAGATCTAGTACTAGAACCAAGCCTTTAGCTATACATCACATAGATGTACTACTCCCCCTTCTTCTCTATTTACATTGCCTATTTATAGATTACAAAATGGGCCTAAGTGTGGGTAAACCCACAGGTCAACATCCCTTTCCCGTTACATCAACCCAAAACCCTAAAATGGACCCAAAAATAGGTCTTTCTTCCTTAATTTCCACTTTGCGTTGCGCTCCATCCTTGGCAAGCTATCACAATCCAAAAAATGATCAAATATGACCAAGTATTCTTCAAAACTTGGTCAAGGGCCAACAAGGAGTATGTTGAAGATGTGATTCCTAGATCAATAGATCCAATGGATTTGGAATTCCACAAGAAGAGCAAAGTGAAGGAAAACAAAGTATTGCTAAAGTCTGTTAAGGAACACCTAATTCCTCACATTTTCTAGAAATAAAATGCCAAGGATGTGTATTATTATTTGGTGGGTCTTTACCCAAACAAGAATACTAGCAGGATGCTATAGTTGAAGAACCAACTTCATATTGTCAGGATGGACAATGAAGACATAGTTTTCAGTTATCTCCTGAAGAATACTTAGATAAAATATTAGCTCACAACTATTGGTGAGACAGTACAGGATGATGAGTTAGTGAATGCATTGAGATATCTTCCCAAGTCTTGGGAGCCATTTGTGGAATGGATCTGTACACGAGACAAGTTTCCAGACTTTGTCAAACTATGGATAGAATGTATATAGGAGGAGACTCGGTTAGTATCCATAGATGATATGGATGGTGTGGTAAAGAGTAGAAGTGATAATAAATAGGCCTTTATAGCCTACTCTAGGAAGGGTAGAAGGAGTTCTCTAGATAGAAGAGGTCCATTAGGGAGAAGGGATTCTTCTGAGAGGGAATCATCTCCAGAATTGAGATGGAAGAAGGATCTTAGTAAGATAATATGTTTTGAGTGTCATGTTTTGGGCACTTTGATTCATAGTGTCCTCATCGAAGGGGAAGAGGAAGAAGGAAACATGCATCAATCGTGGAGGTTGATGAGGTTGCAGATAGGTTCTAGAGGGAGATATTGTTGGTATCCACCCTTTCATGTAATTTCTCCAGTAGGGAGAAATGGTTGGTGGATAGCAGAGAATATTACCATATGATAGGTGCTAGAGAGTTGTTTGAAACTCTCATAAACACTGGCTTAGACTTATGTGTGGGGATTGGCATGGGAGCCAAGCATTCAGTATGAGGATCTAGTACTATTTCATTTGGATTGTATTCAAGAGAGATAATTAGGGAGTCGAATTTATTGTGGGTTCCATAATTCATGAGGAGTGTCCTCTTAGTCTCAAAGATTGAGAGGAAGGGCTATCATGTATTCTTTTGAGATGGATAGGTACTTCTTGTGCCTAGATGGTATGGATTCAGATCAGTTGTGGTTCTTGGAGTTAGGGAGGGAAACCTATATAGGTCGAGGGTCCAACCTATGAGTGTTGTGGATAGTAGGAGTGGAGATACATATGAGTAGGAGGAAGTGGCTCCACAATTTGTGAGGTAGGTGACCACATTAGTAGTATCAACTTACAGAGGGATAAATTTCATAGGGAGTCATCCCTCAGGATCCAAGAGGGATTTGAAACCTCCTAGTACTATGTAGAGTAAATTGGATAGGGAGGAGATGGCCCTACAGGATGTGTAGACTCAAAGGGAGTCAAGTTTCAAGAGAATCATGAGGTCTTAAAGTGGTCCTGATCTCAGGGTGAGTCATTTGGCTCATAGGGAGAGATGGTCATCCAGAGGGAGCTCCCCCTTAGGTTCAGTTGGGAGAGAGACATATTTTGGGATTTATAGATGAGTGTCATGGGTTGAGGAGGCCAGACAAGAGATTCAGAGACAAGAGGATTCTAGGGCATGTGAGACCTCCATGGAGGATACACTTGTCTTAGAAAGATTTTCTACAATGACAAAGGAGGAAGCCATTTAGGAGGACCGAGGAGTAGGATTTTCTTTAGTCACAGAGTGAGAAGTTAATGAGGTAGATTACATGGAAGGATTTTCTTTAGTGACTAAGGATGCGACCAGTCAGATAGATTTTGTCTCATTGACTGAGGATGTGGTCCATTAGACAAACCAAACAACTGGATGTTTTCCAATGATCAAAGATGCAAAATCAGACAGACTAGACAACTAGATGTGTTCCATTAACCAAGGATAAAACCAATTAGATAGAATTGAAGGAAGAACTAATTGTGATAGTGTTCAAGGACCCATTTTCCAAAGTGACAAAGGGAGTATCCAGATTGGATTATTGGAGTATATATGAGGTGGTAGATCCATAGATATATCTACTATATGTGACAATGGTGCATCCAGATGTTGGAGAATGGGATACCTCCATCGCTAAGAAGGAGTGTTGATTTTTGAAGCTTCCGTAGGTACTCCCACTATAGAAAAGGGTGTCATACATGTGGGAATTTTCATTGGCACAAGTTTTGAATTTTATTTTATTGAAATCAGCCTAGAAATGAGGCTAGGGACTCATGGGAAACTTGATGGGATTTGTGGGTTTGTGTGGGGGTGCCACACCCACAAAGAGGACCAAAATATTCTAATTAATTGTTGAGTTTAGGAAGGGATCCTAAAATAACTCATTGGACTCCTATATAAAGGAGATATGTCATTGTGACATTATATCATCATTATGGAAGAATGGAGTTGGAAAAAGTGAGTCTACACTTGTGTCAAGAAGGATTGGTGATCTCATGTAGGAAAGTCTACAAAGTGGAGAATCTAGCCTAAGAGAAAGAAGGTGGCAGAGAGAGAAGTGTATGGAGGTGCCAATACCAAGTTTTTGTACTCATAAATGATTTGTAGATGGACAGAGTGTGTATATAGGTGGGTTTTAGAAGGACAAATCATGTATAGGGTATGCATGGTTTGCACGAGAGAAAACCGTGTATGTTCACGGGTTACCAGTTGGTGAATTATGTATCTAGTTTTCTGGGAAGGTACAGATCTGTACATGATGACAGGTGATGTCATCATGCCATACAGGTGATCTACAATAATGTTTTTGGAAAATTAGATTTTCAGATGTCATTGAAGTTTGTTTTTCTTGTTTATATATTGGAGGACAATGTTTTCCTCAAATTTGGTGATTTTGATAGAACTAGTTTTGTTCTCAATTTTGGGGACTTTGAGAGGATTGGATTTGGTTCTCAGGCTTGGAGAATTGGATAAAGTTATAGAAAACAAATATTTTTTCTCTTGTGTATTGATGATTCATTTATGATTTTGTTGTTTTCGCTGCATATGTTTTTCAGTCAATAATTTCATTGTAAAGTTGTTTAGTGATAGTTAGATCACTAGGACGCAATTTTCAAATCAGAAATTAGTTACATAGAGTTGCATGTGAAAACTGACATGGTATCAAATCTTGGGATTTGAAGAGAAGGGGATCATCTTGATACAATTTGGTGGATACAACAGTGGAAGAGTGTTCTACTTGTTCTTTTTCTTGTTTCAAGTAGGTCAAGATGGTGAATACATTGAAGCTTGAGGATAGGTTGGAAGGGGAAACCAAATTTCGGGATTGGAAGGCAAGGGTTCTCCTTTTGTTGGAAGATAATGAACTCTAGAAGTATATTGAGGATGTGGTTCATATCTAAATTGATCCAATGGATTTGGAATTCCATAAGAAGAGGGAAGTGAAGGCCAAGAGAGTATTGCTAGAGTCCTTGAAGAACCACTTGATTCCTCACATTGCTAAGAAAAAAACCACCAAGGATATGTATGATGATTTGGTGGGTATTTACCAAAACAGGAATACTAGCAGGATGCTACACTTGAGGCATTGGATTCAAATTGTCAGGATGACGAGTGAGGACACAGTTGTTAGTTATTGGATGAATATTACTTAGATCTGAGATCAATTCACAACTATTGGGCAGACAATACATGATGTTGAGTTCGTGAATATAGCATTGAGAGGTCTTACCAGGTCCTGGGAGCCATTTGTGCAAGGGATCTATTCTTTAGAAAATTTTCTAGACTTTGACAGACTATGGACAGATTGTATCGAGGAGGAGACTCAGTTGGTATCTAGAGATGATATGGATGGTGTGGTAAAGAGAAACAATGATGATAACCATGCCCTTGTAGCCTGAACTAGGAAGAGTAGAGGGGGTTCTCTAGACATAAGAGGTCCATCGTGGATAAGGGATTCTCCTGAGAGGGAAGCATATCTAGAGCTAATATGGAAAAAAGATCTTAGTAAGATAAGATGTTTTGAGTGTTATGATTTTGGGAAATATGCTTCACAATGTCCAAATTAGAGGGGAATAAAAAGAAGGAAATAGGCATAAAAAATAGAGGTTGATGAACCTATAGATAGGTTCCAGAGAGATATATTGCTGGTCTCTTCCCTTTCAGGTACAACCTCCAGTAGGGAGAAATGGTTGGTGGATATTAGAGCATATTTCCATATGACAAGTGTTAGAGATTTGTTTGACACTCTTACAGAGACTGTCTTAAACTTATGTGTGGAGCTTGGTATGGGAGACAAGAATTCAGTAAGAATATATGCTATTGTCTCATTTGGATTGCAGTTAGGAGAGATACTTAGGGTTTTGAAAGTGTTGTGGGTTCTAGGACTTAGGAGAAGTGTCTTCTCAGTCTTGGTGATTGATAGAAAGGGCTATCATGTATTGTTTCAATATGGACAAGTACTTCTTGTGCCTAGATGGTATAGCTTCATATCAACAATGGTTCTTTGGGTTAAGGAGGGAAACCTATATAGGACGAGGGGAAAACCTTTGAGTGTTGTGACCAATGAGAGTATAGAGACAGATGAGAAGAATAAGGTGGCTCCATGAGTTGTGAAGCAGGTGATCCCACTAGTAGTATCTACTCAGAGGGAGCCATAGTTTATAGGAATTTATCCCTTAGTATATAGGAGGGAGGAAAAACCTCCCAGGACTGTGCAGAGGATAGTGGATAGGGAGCATATGGCCCCATAGGATGTGTATACTCAGAGGGATTCAAGTTTCAGGATGATCATGCGGCCTCAGAGTGAGCTTGATTTCAGGAAGATTCAATTGACTAAAATGGAGATATTGTCATCTAGAGGGAGTTAACCCTTAGGTTTAGTTGGGAGAGAGACATCTTCCAGGATTGACAGACAAGTGTCATGGGTTGAGGAGGATAGGTAGGAGCTTCATATACAAGAGGATTCTAAGGAATGTGAGACATCCATGGAGGATATAGTTGCCTCAACAGGATTTGCTACATTGACATAGTATGCATCCAATCAGGAGGATTGAGGAGTAGGATTTTCTTTAGTCATAGAGAGAGAATCCAATGAGGAATATTACATAGGAGGATTTTATTCAGTGATGCGACCAGTCAGAGATATTTTTCCTCAGTGACCGAGAATGTGGCTACATACCAAACATCTAGATGTGTTTGAGTGACCAAGGATGCATCTAGTTAGACAAACAATACAACTAGATGTGTTCCAGTGAACAAGCATGCATCCAATGAGATATAATTGAATGAAAAAATTATTGTGACAATATTCAAGGATCCATTTGCCACAGTGATAGAGGGAGTAGACATTTTGGATTATTTGAGTACATGTGAGGTGGTAGATCCAGAGCTATATATACTATGTGTGACATTCGTGCATCCAAATGTTGGAGGATGGTGTTATCATATAAACTTGTCAGAGTCTTGTGGTTTTTTGGTTTCTACCTGAGTCTGTAGTTTTTCCCTGTCTCTCTCATTTTCACAGACCCAATCCTAAGTTTTCCCCTCTTAGCTTCTATTTTTTTCTTCTGTTTTCCTTCATTCATTTGAGTGACCTGTTTTCCTTGTCATCTTAGCTGAGAAGTCTCGACCCTCTTCTTTGATGTTTTCTCTAAGGTTGATCACTTTCCTCTTTTTCTCTCTCATTGATCCTTTTTATTTCCCAAGCCCTCATCTGGTATTCCAAATATTTGTTTACAGAGACCACGGTCGTAAGCACAAAGTGCAATACTTAGAGCAGTATGATATGGATTTGGATCAAGCGAGCGACAAGTTCAGAGATCAGCGACGAGTAATAATAATGGGAATTGAGAGTTCAAAATGTTGTTGAAGTTGTTTGTAGAAGGTCCCAACTCCCGAAACCCAAAATTAGCACGGGTCATCCGATCCAGTAGAACGCGTGGCACCAGATCTGAACCGTTGGGAAAGTCATTTTGGGAAAGTTGAAGTGAGGGATGCACAGATTTTCTGAGTCTCGAAATGTCGATATTCATCTGGGTCATCCGATTCAAAGGACCATGTGGCACCTGATCCGAGAAATCATGATTTATCGACTTAGAGGTTTTAGTATGGAGAACAGTATAGATTCACGAAACGTGAAGTCACGAAGCGCCCAAGAGTTGGGCCCATGATCACAACCCATGGTTATATAGGAAGTAGGGCCATAAAGAGGGGTGAGCGCCTACTGAGCAACTGACAGCTGAGGTTTTTGAGAAAGCATCCTGGTAGTTAAATTCAAAGAAAATCCGACCGATGATCTGAATGGACTATTTCGCAGATTCGAGTATCAGGATATTTGGAGTCAAGTGGAATGAAGACTCCTGAAATGAGAAATCCTGAAATTTCACATAGGAGCCCTAGGTCATGGTTCGAGGTTGCATGAAGCGATGGAGAAAGGTTGCACTAATGCAGAACGTGTATGTATTTTTAACTGAGTAAGACCTGTGTGGTCTCGAGGCACTGAGGTTGACTTGAAGGAGGTGTGAACGTCTCCTAGAACATTCATGGGTGTCAGGTTTCATACCGATACCGATGAAAGTAGTCAATGGAAATGGGGGAGGTGGTTGAAACATCGTTTCACCCCATAAATGGAAATCATCGAAAATATGGTTGTGGGGGAAGACTGTGATCCCAAAGTCCCCCTATCAACGGATGCTCCTGTAAATCCCATACTGATCTGAGCTCGCGTCCAACCGAAGAATGCAAGTGCAACCTGATAGAAAAGGATATAGATGCAAAGCTTTGATTTCTATAGCCAGGTCACACTCTTGGTGGTGGCATTTTTTTCTGAGTATAAATACTCAATTTTGATATTTTGTTAAGGTTGATGGTTGAGCCAAGCTCTCGTATTGTAGTGTTTTAATGAATATTTGGTTCTTTGGTTATGTAACTTGATATGAGATTTATTTTTTAATGAAAGCCAACTTCTATTTCGATCTTATCTACGTCTAATACTAAATGTTCATGATCAAAATATTCACATGGATTTTGGTGACTGTGTTGTAATGAATGTTTGATCGTAGTGAAGTTATAGCATTTTCAGTTTCCTGAAACTTTGAATTCAAGAGGATCTTGTTTTCATAGTTTTTCTTCCTTAGGCTCCTAGAAGACTTGATGTCTAGAGAAGACCTTTACATCTTCTCCTCGATTTCTTCCTCCTACTCACCCTTACTACAACTTACTGGTTGAATTTGATCAACACCTCATTTTTTTTTGCATACTGCCCCAATTTTCCAAGTTAAAATGATATTCTCTTGAGTCTGTCCCATTTGACATCTTTAAATCCATTAACCGTGACATATAAACTGATGGGTACTGGGCTTACCTCTCCTACAATCCAGAGGTGACTTCTGGTACTAACATATGGGATATCTCCCTCACTAAGAGGGAGTGTTGATTTTTGTAGCTTTGAGAGGTATTCTCACTAGCGACCAAGGGGCCAGGCATGTGGGAGTTTTCATTGGCACCGATTTTGACTTTCATTTCATTGAACTTGGCCTAGAAATGAGGCTAGGGCCTCATGGGAAAGTTGATGGGATTTGTGGGTTTGTGTGGGGATGTCACACCCACAAAGAGGAATAAAATATTCTAATTAATTGTTGAGTTTAGGAAAGGCTTATAAACTCACTCATTGGACTCCTATATAAACAAGAGATGGTATTGTGACATTCGATCATCATTATGGAAGAATGGAGTTGGCATAAGTGAGTATGCACTTGTGCCTAGGAGGATTGGTGATCTAATCTAGGAAAGTTTTTAAGGTGAGGAATCTATCCTATGAGAACTAAGGTGACAAAGAGATAAGTGTACAAAGGTAAGCGTACCAGTTTCCTGTACTCAAATGTGGTTTGTAGATAGGAGAATCGTGTATATACATGTTTTACAGAACGATGAATCACGTATAAGGTATACACAATTTGAAAGAGAGAAAACATGTATGTATGTGGGATTCTAGTTGGTGAATCATGTATTTGGTTGTCTGGGCAGGTACATATCCATACAAGTTGACAAGTGATGTCAGCAGGACATATAGGTGATCTATAGCAAATTCTTCAGAAGGGGATATTTTCAGATATTGTTGAGGTTTGGTTTTCTTGTTTGTATATTGGAGGACAATGTTGTCCTCATTTTTGGTGATTTTGAGAGGAACAATTTTTTCCTCATCTTTGGTGACTTTGAGATGACTGGTTTTGGTCCTTAGATTTGGAGAATTGGATAAAGTCACAAAACATAAATATTGTGTCTCTTGTGTATTGATGATTAATCTCTAATCTTCTTGTTTCTGTTGCATATGTTTTTTAGTCAATAATTTTAGTATAAAGTTGTTTAGTGATAGTTAGATCACTAGGAAGTAATTAGATCTTAAATTAGTCAAATAGAGTTTCATGTGAAAATTATCAGATATGAATAATATGGAAAAATTATTCGATACTTACAATTTGAGATTTTAATCTGATTTAACCACCCTGGCCAATTTTGTGCTTCTCGTGTTTTTCCAGTCATTCCTTGGTGGCTTTCTACATGTCCGAGAGCCTAAAAAATGTTTCAAATATGTACTTAGATAGTGAAATTTTTTCTATAGATCAAATAAAGAAATTTCGACATATTCAATTCAAAATATCACTTACCTTCTAGGTCCAATTGGTTTCTTCCCTTCATGTCTCAATGCAATCTCCTTTGTGTCGTGTTGTATATTCTTCCATTCCCTCTTAGGAATGATGACAAGATGATCATACTTATTTTATTTTTTTCAATTGACTCCTATATTGATCTCTGACATATTTCAAATATGTACCCGCATTAGAGTTGATATCGTGTTTGTTGAATGAATCACTAAACATGATGAAAAAATGGTTAATAAGTTTTTCTTTCAATTATTTTTCATAGGAGTTCCACCATGTGTGAAATCTTGGCCTGAAAACCTCTAAGTCCTTGTCATGAAAGGTCCTATAAAAAATGTTGTTTCCTGCAAAAATATATGATAATTAGTTTAAAATAATATGAAATATGCACGTTTAAATTAAATAATAGGAATTAACTAAGTTATTAATAACTACCTGGGATTTGTGGCATCTTCAGGGGAACCAAGTTTTCATCCATCAAAAGGTTGACCAATATTGTTCATTTCCTTTTAACATGTGTTGCTCAAGGATAGCAGTGGGTAGATTCTTCTTCATGAGATTCACCATCTACAACTTCAAGGGAACCATGTTTGGGCATGTATGGTGGTGGTGTCTCATGGGCCCCAAGAGATGAATTCATCTGAGACACATACGAAGAGGAAAATAGCCTCGAAGGAATGTGTCTCATTCTAGGGAATTATGGGGTTTGTTCACCATGCTACTAACAATGTTACCATGACCATGATGTTTCTTTGGTTCCAAATATTCATGTATAGATAAACAATTTTTTGTTTAGATCATAATAAAGTACCAAATAAAAATTCATAAATTAATATATGTACTAAATAATCTATTTGAAAAATGGTGCTTACCGCATATTAATATATATTCTTCTCTAAAAATCACATTCTTTCTCTGGCCTCCTCTATAGGCTTACAACTAGCCAATTGAAGGAGCTATTAGTTTTCCTTTGACAAGCCCTTTCTTATTGTTTCCATTGGGTTGACGGAATCAAATATTTCATCACCCAGATCATCATTCTCAGGTGTGCTCATCTGGATCAACAAAACAAGTTAATTGAATGATTTTCAACAAAAAAAATGATATAAAAATAAGTGCTTTCCCTGTTGCAAGCTGGTTGGTGCCTTCCCATGATCACACTACCACATGTCAAATTTTGTCATGTGTCTGGGGTGCAAGATACCATTTTTCAAGTTACAATACAAGTATGGATTTCAATCTACAATGTGAATGGCCACTCAAATATCTCATAAAGGGAGGTTGCATACAAGTTGCAAATAAGAAAGTATACTTTGAATAGAAAGAAAGTATAAGAAAGCATCTATATATTTTGAATAGAAAGTATAAGAAAGCATCTATATATTTTGAATAGAAAGAAAGAACGTGAACCACGAATTTCAAAATGAATAGAAACAATCATAATATTATATCACTAAAAAAGTTGTGATTGTTTGCAACATAGGAACTATATATTGGACTTGCATTTATTAAATGTGTGTAAGTATTTGTTGAAACAAAATCACAATATGTTGCATCATCTATAACTGAAAAAATTCTGATGATGCATCATTTGTGATTGAATATCATTTTTTTGTTCATGTCGACAACCTTGTTGTTGATATCGATACCATAATTATTTGGCATGTAAGTTGGTCATGGAGAAATGATCTTGCAAGATCCCTAAGACTATTTCTTCCTCGTGGGAAGCAATTATAGAATAATAAAAATTCTTTGAGAGTTGCAGAAATTTATATGTGTGTGTTTTCTTGTGGGGGACAAAAGATGGAGGATCTTGTATATTTTTTAGCCCACACCATGGAATTTTGTTTTGAGAATTCACTTATGTGTATGCATGCATGCAAGTGTGGGAAAATAATTGAATATATGATATAATCTTGTATGTCAATTTACCTCGTATTTCCTTAGGCCGGTTCACAACCACATATTTTTCTTTCCAAGAGTAAGGAAGTCTCGATTTTAGGCTATCATAGGATCTCAGTTTGAAAATTCCATTGAGGTTAATGTATTTTCAAAACTTAGAAATGCATATTTCCTGGTGGCCATTAGAGGATCAAAGAAATTTGATAAGTTTTAGTTTGATAAATACTAATCATGTATAGGTGTAAGGAATTAATTGATATTGTTGTATTTTAGTAGGTTTCAACAAAAAATAATTTATCTAGTCCTAGGGAATTTAACATGTATATTTATGAAGATCATGTTCAAATACTTGTTAAATATAGGTTTTGAAAGATAAATATAAATGAATCCGAGACATTGTTTCTAGATCATTTTGCATGCATTCTTTCAATGCATTTTGGGCAAAGTTGAAAAATTCCATTCATATTGTAAAGACATCTATAGTAGGCACTAAGATCATTGGCCAAGCTTGTGTGGTGAATTCTCTAATGATATGTAAATGTGGTTCTGATGACATGTAAATGTGGTTCTTGGTAAAGATTTCATTTTTTCTTCAACTTGGCATATATTTGTCACTTTCTTTACCATGGGTTGTAATAAAAATGGTCTTTTCTACCAAAACCAAGGTAATCCCAAGAGGTAGTAACCCTATCTATTAATAATTTCCAATTGGTTTGGAAATGATCTAGTAAAATGTGTCCAACTTGAAAAATATGTGAGAATATTAAGGTAGTAGTATTGAGAAAACAAGTACGAGCAATTATGATTATGGGTGAATTTCTAGTGGTATCTTAGTGGGAAGGTAGGAGTTAAGTAATATAAAAAAATTATTTCATGGACATACAAAAGTCAGTGTCTCAACTTTATTGTTCCAAAAAGGATGATAATAATTTACAATAGATTATCCTAACATCCAAATCCAAGAAATGGAGGAAGAAGAGGGGGAAATGGCATCTTGAGAAAGGTTTGGTACACAATCTTTGAGATAAGGATGTGTTCTAAGGATGTCCTATTTGGCCAACCTCTAGGTCTACTAAATTTGTGGGAATCCAATGGATAATGCATTGCTCAAATCACTTTCGTGTTACTTTATTTTGATCAATATGATTTATAATTGATCTTTTATGGATATAATGAAAATTGAAGTGATTAATCAATGTTTGAATGCTTGAGTGGGTCCTTGAATGCTAGAAGTTTTCACTAGTTTATGGAATTCCCCAAAATGAAATTATAGTATCTATCATTGATCTCATAATAGATTGAACATTTGAAGATGAAGTGATCCTTTTTCTTAGGATTTAGAGAGCATAACATGGAATTTGAAGAGTCATATTCCTTAAAATTATTGGTCTCAAATTGAAGCTACAATGTACACACTTGAACATGGCCCAATGGTTATCACTACCCACGAGTTAGATGTTGAACTGTACCTAGGTGGAATAATGTGGCATCTACAATTTGAATATATTTGTAGAAGTGGTGGCCCAACTTAGGGGAGAGGGTTGGCTATGAGAGATCTAGGTATATTGAATTTAAAATTGGTGTCTCATGTTCCATTTCCAATTTTACTTTATTGGAGGCTAAGGAGAATAACTGGTGAGATGGTGGGAGGGTTTCTATTAATTCATATGGAAATTAAAACTAGTAGTGTCATCAATGATCATTGTAGCATACTTCCACAAACCATGCTCCTTAGGGGACAAGGACATGTAGTATTGGAGTGCCTAAATTTAATATCTGTCTCTTTTGATTTTTGTTTCCAGTTTCCACCATATGCTTAATATGACGAAGAAGAGTCATGATATTAAAAGTTTTTTCAAAATAAATTGTTGATGTAGCAGTGTTGTGTAGCCAAGCACCATGGAACCAAGCAATTCAAAAAAATGCAATAAATTCCAAAACTTTTGGTAGCAATGCAGTGTATCTAGGCACCATGGAACCAAAATTGATGTAGCAGTGCAGTGTATCCAGGAACCATGGAACCATTTTTTTTGAATTTATTGCAGTGTTTAGTATACAAACCAAGGCACCATGGAACTAATCAATTCTCAATTTATGGTTTTAAAGGGTTAGAAACAAAACCATGGAACCAAGCAATTCCTTACCTCAATTATTATGCATCGAAGAAAGGGCGTTGAGATGACAGTGCAACACCAGTGTGTCTTGGAAGGAACACAACAATTATGTAAAGGTGGTGGATGAATGTATGCATTCATTCTCCAACCTTAGAAAACTCCAGATTTAGCTTTCTTTAATTAAAAAATTCCTTCCAGATTTAGTTTTCTTTTCCACAATTAGAGACTATAGTTTATCTAGAATTTTAGGTGTATTTATAGGCTCCATCTTAGGAAGCGATTTATTTTGTTATATTTAGAAAATAGTGTTTTTCCAATGTTAGCACAATTTATAGTTTTGGACAAAATCAAACGAGCTAGAGGTGTTCCAGTTTTAGCTAGGCCTCGATTTCTAGGCAACCTTCTTATTATATACATCGACGTATTCTATATATGAGCACACTATTCTAGGAAACATGTTGGTTTAGGTTTCGTCACACCATAGGGGTGGTATTCACTTAATTTTTATATAGCCTAGCCACTCTTAGTCTATGAAAGAAAGGATGGATGATTGGATATTAGACAGTCAGGTTTTAAGCATATTGCATTGTAGTTTTTGTTTTACTAAATTTAAAGAGAGACAGGTAAATGATAGTTCAAAATTGTTCTTCATGTTTTTATTTTTCAATGTGATGTTTCTGTAGAATACACCATTCATATTTAATAGTTTTGATAGGCATTTGTTAGCATTAAGTTTCCTAGTTTTAGGGTTTTATTTTTTTAGTGTAGAATTTGCTTACCATACATTGAAAATTTAACATGAAACATTTATACATGAAGCAAATGTTGAAGGTCTTGGTGGGAATTTTGATAGGGATACAACTATATAACAATTGGAATAACACTACTATTGGCCAAGCATTGCTAAAGAGGCAACTAAGTATGTGGACACATGTCACATTTGTCAAGTTTCCAAGGGTAAGCAACAAAATATTAGAAAATAAAAGACCTTGCCAATAGCAGAAAAACATTGTTAACACATAAATATGGACTTTGTGTTGGGGTTAATAATAACTACAAACTCAAATGTACGACAATATTGTATTTACTGTTGTTAATTTCTTTTCTAAAATGGTGCATTTTGTATCTTCTAATAGAAATAGATATGCATCACATATTGCAAGGTTTTTCTTCAAAGAATAGTTTGGATACATGGATTCCTTTCTCTATCACCTCTGATAAGGATACCAAATTCCCAAGAAAGTTTTGGGAAACAATTCAAAAAATGTTTGGGGAATAAATTCAATTTAATTCTTGTAATTCAAAAAACATTGGGGACACAACTTTAATTTAGTTCTACCTATCATATTCAAATCGATGAAGCGATTAAAGTGGTTAACCATAATTTTGGGAATTCATGGCAGTGTCTAGTATACGATCCAAGGAACCATGGAACCATGAAATACAAGGCACCATGGAACAAAAATTTCTCCCTTTAGCAGCATGAGACCATTTATCTAAACTAAAATTTTCAAGTGCTTCATAAAAAAGTGCCATCAATTGGCTATAGCTATGTGAATTCCACCAAATTGCCATGACACCTTTTACATGACACCATACCCATTATTTCCAATTCTCTTTCCAAAATTACTTCACTTCTTTTATGAATTATTCAATATTAGGGCCATCATATTTTCTAGTAAAAAACATCTTTCTTGGGATAAATCTTCAACAAAAACTAGGGTTAAAATAACTTACTACAAAAAATCACGGCTTTTTCCGCAAAAACCTTGAAAAACTATTGAATTTAAAATGCTCATAACTTTACTTCCTAGACTCCGTTTCAGATAATTTGTTTTTTTAAATTCGGTAATTTTCCGAGAGGAATTCAAATATCCAAATTGTTTGACCAAATTAGGCTCATAAAGTTTCAGATATGAACCTGAAGTGCACCACCCTCTTTTTTCCTAGAAAAAATCCTCAAAAAAGAGCCAAACAATTATCCCCTTCTTTGGCCAAGGAAAGTGCTATGAAACCAATTGTTAAGTACCTGAATAGATATGAAGATAAATCTCAAAATAAAACCACAATATTAACAAGAAAAATCCAAACCCTTCACCAAATACTGAACACAAGAAATAGTCAAAACCCTTGAGGTAGGGTAACACCATATATTATTCCTTAAGGAAGGAATGTAATCCTAAAGAAATGATTGATACATTCACAATATTCTTCACTATATTTCATTACATTGCTTACACTTCTTTATATATATTTCTCTATATCCTATGAACCTTCTAGAGAGCCTTCTCACAATTATTACATCTAACTACCATAGTGGACATTTATTAATATAGTGGACCTAGTCCACCTTACATTGAATGACCACATTCTCATATATTAAATGAATTCCACTAATAATACATAACCACATTCACATTGGGTACCTCCCTAGGTACCCCATCTTACTTCTCTAGGTATGCTACAATATAGTGAATAATATAGTAATTAAATATAATAAAGAATATTGTGAATGCACTCTTCAAGAAAGGCTTGATGCATTCACAATATTCTTCACTATATTTCATTACATTTCTTACACTTGTTTATATAGCTCTCTATCTCCTAGGAACCTTCTAGAGAGCCTTCTCACATTTATTACATATAACTACCATAGTGGACCTTTATTAATATAGTGGACCTAGTCCACCTCACATTGAATGACCACATTCTCATATATTAAATGAATTCCACTAATAATACATAACCACATTCCCATTGGGTACCTCCCTAGGCAACCCATATTACTTCCCTAGGTATACAACACATTATTGTTGTCATCGTGATCACCGATATCATTATCATCGTCATTATTATTTTCATTGCGGTCATCATCATCTTCATCATCTTCATCATATTCATTGTTGTCATCATCATCATCATCATCATCATTTTCATCGTCATCGTCATCATCATTTTCATCATCATCATCATTTCCATAGTCATCATCATTGTCATCATCGTTGCCAATGTCGTTGTCTTCATCGTCATTATCATCATTTTCATCACAATCATCGTCATTTTTCAATATCATCATCATCGTCATTGTCAGCATTGTCATCCTCACTGTCATCATCATCATCAACAACATCATATTCATCATCATCATATTTGGGTATGGGGAATTGAGAGTGATGTGAGGGGGGTGTAACAGGATAAATGCGCCCTACACAAGTTACTTCCCTTAGGCTCTTCCTATACCTAAGATAGAATAGAGATGGAAGCTGTAAATTTTCATAGATCTAATTCATACATGAAAATATATACAAGATAAGAGGATGAGTAGCATACTCGATGTTTCAATGGTTGTCCTTGCATGCTCCTTGGTCATTCATTCCTTTGAAAATATCCTTCACTTTCATGAACACAGGTCTACACACACATGAAAACAAGCAAACAAAAAACATTTCATGAGATCAAACGTAACATATATAAAACATATATCTAATAATATATCACAAAGAAATGAAAATATTAACTCTTTATGGAGATTATAATCACCATATACAATCAATTGGAGGGTAAAATCATTTGCATCTTCTATCAATAAGGAAAAAATCTTGTAGCTTACATACAAATATCTTGATTAAGCTTCTCCCAATTTCCTTGCCCAAGCTCCTTAATCAATGTAGCATTATAAGTTTACTCTCTCTTTTCCTCCTCTTTTCCCATGAGAGACCCTCAATATATAAGATGAAGGAGATAAGATAGTGGATAACTCTACGACACTAAAAATAGAAAGATTATTGAGGTCAAATTACAAGAAATCTGAGCTTGATCCCAACTAATTATAACCATTCCTAATTTGAGAGTAATAGGCCTGATCATGTTATAAAAATAGGATTGCAGAGCAATAAAAAAAATAAAAAATGAAATAAAACATAGAAGATACACAGTACAATAGAGACACATATATATGTGGTTCACCCAGTGTGGGATACGTCCACCAAATAAATTTCCAGGTCCTTCCTTTATTATTAACAAGAAAATGAAGGGATACAACCTATAGCAGAGACGATGTAACTTCCTCTTCTTTCTCTCACAATCTCCTCACTTATAATACAATATTCACAATGATGCATAGCTGTAACACATTTCCCTCATAAAAGAGGGTTTCCTTCTAGGGAAAAAAAACCTAACATAACTTCTACCGTCAGATCTGTGACCTTATAATGAACGGTCCATATTTACAATGAAATTACAATATACATTTACAAGGTAATTTTTCCTTCAGAGGCTTCACCCCCAAACCCCCTCCAGGGGCCCGCTTTCCCCCAGACCCTGGAGGGGGGATAACCCCCTCCCCCCCTGCACTCCACCACATGGATGAGTGTAAATTCTTCTGATGTGTAGAGTCTTCATGGGGTATAAACATGGCTGAAAACAAAGACATTTGAAACAAGAAGATAATCAGCATCCACAAACAACAGGTTGATCCCTGCATTCCTATAGGGTGCAGTTGATCGTGATTTGCAAGAGAGAAAGGCATGATGATCAATATGTGTTACAATCTGTAAAAGTATAGCTCACGACTAGGAAAAAGGATGGTGTATACTCAAGGGAAAAGTGGCATAACTCAGTGTTTCATCCTGCTAACCTTTAGAGAATATCCATCAAGAAATCAAGTGGAAAATAATTGTACAAGAGGATGGGACACATTGGAGAAAAAGGAATTCAAACTATGCAAAGAAAATATATGGTTGAAGGGTTTCCTAAATGTGGTTTAGAGTTCAAATTTTGTGAACATTACATATATGGAAAACAAAGTCGGGTGAGGTTCCTATCTGTAATGACAAGGGAAAATGGGATTCTAGAACTGGTTCACAGTGATGTGTTTGGCGCAATTACAGTTCATTCACTTGGTGGATCCTTGTTTTATGTCTCCTTCATAAATGATTTTTCCAGGAATACATGGATATATTTCCTGAGGAAGAAATCATAGGGTTTATAGAGATTTAAGGAGTTTAAATCTCTTGTGGAAAACCAGACAGAGAAAAGGATTAAAGTTATGAGAACTGACAATGGTGGTGAATTCTGTGGAAAATAATTTGGTCATTTTTTAAAGTAGTGTAGAATAGCACGCCAAAATACCAAACCATATACTCCACAACAAAATGGAGTTTCTGAGAGAATGAACAGAACATTAATGGATAAGGCAAGGAGCATGCTCAATGGTGTTGGGATCACACAATAATTTTTGGTGGAGGAAATCGACACTATAAAATATCTGGTGAATATATCTCCTTCGTCGGCACTAATTGACATGAATCCACATGAGGTATGGTCTAGTAATAATCCTTCAATTGCACATCTCAAAGTATTTGGTTGTGATGCATTTGTGCATGTTCCCAAGGAAAAGAGGAGCAAGATGGAAAAGAAGGAATTAAAATGTATTTTCATTGGATATAAAGAAGGAATGAAATGATATAATCTTTGGGATCTTGCATCAAGGAGAATGGTGTACAATCGAAGTGTGGTATTCATAAAAGTTGGAGGTAAGTCTGAGCCTAAAGAATTTGTTCAGACCGAGAATAATCCTGAGACTGTGTGGTTTGAACTAAGGAATGAAGAATATGATTCAGATGAGTCGACCGAATCTAAGGAAGATATGGAACAATAGACTCTGGTGGTAAGGAGGTCAGAAATAATAAGAAAACTAGTCGAAAGGTATAGTCCGCTCGACTTTTGTTCCACATTCATGTTAACTGCCATCAACAATGAGCCCAAGTCGGTCGGTGAGGTAGTTGACTTGGTAGAGGGTAAACTATGGAAGGATTCCATGGTCGAAGAGATGGAATCCTTGTACAATAATGAGACATGGGATTTAGTCAAGTTTCCTAGTGTAAGAAATATCATTTGTAGAAAATGGGTATTCAAGAAGAAGATGAATTTTGTAGGACAAGTTGAGAAGTTCAAAGATCGGCTGGTAGAGAAAGATTATTCCCAAGTCGAGGGATTCGACTTCAGTGAGATTTTTTTCCCTATTTAAAAAGTAACTTACATTAGAGTACTAATGTCTCTGGATACAACATTCGATTTGGAGATAGAAAAAATGGATGTGAAGACAAAATTCCTACATGGGGACCTAGAAGAAGAAATCTACATGAAACAACCTGAAGGATTTTTAGTAAAGGGAAAGAAAGAGTTTGTGTGCAAACTAAAAAGATCCTTTTATGGTCTAAACCAATCACCAAGGATGTGGTACCAAAATTTTGACACATACATCCTTATTTTGGGATTTGTGATAAACAAAGCTTATCATTGCATATATTCCAAGGAAGAAGGTGAACATTTCATATATGTAACTTTGTATGTCAATGGCATGTTGTTGATTGGAAACAACATGGATGCAATAAAGGAGGAGAAGAAGAAGGAATCCTCAAAGTTAGACATGAAGGATCTCGGTGCAACTAACTTCATTTTGGGAATGGATATTAAGAGAGATTGAGCTGCTATAAATCTTTGGTTGAATCAGACAAAGTATATTGAAACAATTCTTAAATGGTTCAACATGCAGGATTGCAAACTAGTGAAGGTGCCAATTCCTATTGGAGCAAGGTTAATTGTTGAAAAGTGTCCAAAGACACAAGAAGAAATAGAGGACATAGCACATGTTCCCTATTCCAGTGTTGTTGGTAATATAATGTATGTGATGGCCTACTCGACCAAACATTTCCCATGTAGTGGGAGTGTTGATAAGGCACATGTTGACACCTAGAAAGGATAACTAGACAATTCTCAAGAGAGTATTCAGGTATTTGTGTGGCACTAAGGACTATCCTATATGATACCAAGGAGGACCCGGTGGTGACAATGGTAAGTTATATGTACATGGCTTTGTCTACTCCAACTGGGATGGGACAGAGGTAGACCAACAAATATGTCTTCATGATGTTTGGTGGAGCAATAAGTTGGATGAGTAATCGACAAGAAGTTGTAGTGTTGTCAAAAATAGAAGTCGAATACATGGTGGCCACTCATTGTAATACCCCAAGGTCGAGCCCCGATAGTAATTATGAATGTAATGATTTTTATAGGCTCATGAACCAAGTTTTATAAGCTAGGAGGCTTATGTGTTGATTAAGCCAGGAGTCTAGATGTTAAAGGCCAGGAGCCAGTTTTGTACATGTAAATATTCATATTATTAATATAAACAACAATGTTGTGTGTAGACCGACCATGAATAAAGAGTATGGGGGACTAAGCTCCACTAGGATGGGTAAGGGAAGGGGGTTGAAAGGTTAGAATGAGGGCCTAAGATTAAGAGTTGAAGTCCAATAGAATAATATATTATTATTCTAAATGTTGTGAGTGGGATATGAATATATCGTAAGTTCCATTGGAAAGAGGGTATGACTTCCAAATTAAAAGGAACATGCTTCATGACCGCCATGTGTCAGCTCAGGAACATGCAATATAAGTGAGAATTCATATTGTTTTGGGGGTTCTTCTCTTGGCCATTTTTGGGCACCAATGTACCCAACAAGTAGGAGTACCCTGTTACGCCTTTTTGAATTCCTGAACCACACCGAACCTCTACAACAAAATTGAATTGACACCCCTGCTACACCTATGCCCTTGGGGGTTTCCTACATTTATCTTGTCTGTACCATTCCGCCACGCCCAATTTTTGTCATTTCCATCACCATGCGTGTGTGTTAAGGAGCAAAATTGAAGAAGTGGGTTTTCAAGCCCGTGGATAGAAGAATAAGGTTGTCAAGCCTGTGAGAAAATCTCTCCAGGTGAGAGAGTGTGTTGAGGAAGTTAGTTCTGCTAGAGGGAGGCCTGTAGAGGCTACAAAGTTCTGCAAATTTGTGATCCGATCTGTTTTTGAAGCCCCGAAAAAGGAGGTGAAGAAACCGATGGACTGTTGGATGGTGAAGAAACCTATGGACTGTTGGACAGTGAAGGTGTATACTCCTGGGGTGAGACAAGCATGTGGGGAATGAGAGTCTATGAGTTGTGGGCGTAAGTGAATCCTTGGAGGAAATACTTCTTGATGTATTATGTAAATTTTTGTTGTCCCTACCAAGCCTAGGAATCCCTTGCCTGGTGGAGTTTAGTCCTAGCTCAGGGGTGACCAACTATTGAGAGTGATGAGCAACGTAGTCTAAGACTAGGAGGTTTGTGGAAGGTATGCATGCAGTTGGTGTACTTAAATAAAGAGATTATTATCTTTTATGTGCACAAATGCTTAATGATTGTACTTGAGCACATGTCTGTGATTCTTATAATATTATCATGTGTTTCACTGCCTGTATGTTTCCATGTTATTTCTTTCATTTCCTGTGAAGTTTTATATGTGAATATTTACACAAATGAAGTCTGTCTCAGTGGCGTTTCCTGACCTGGTGGTGGCTGGGGGGCGTTACATGTTGGTATTAGAGAAGCAAATTAAAAGATATAGTCTTTAGGTAGCTTTGTCGACCTATTGGTGGTGGTTTGGGATGTTACAAGTTGGTATCAAAGCCAAGGTTTTGACATTGAGCATGGATGGACCATGTTAGTGGTTAACAAAACAAAGGTCTCAGAATGAATTGTTGTCGAGAGGGACAAATTATGAACCTTAGAGTATCCCTGGGTGCCAAGAGAATACCTAGGACTATATTTAGAAGCTCAGGAGGTATAACACCTTAGGGAATGGAAACAGATAAAGAAGCCACGCAAATCATTGAAATGGGGTTGTAGGATCTATTCGGGAGGAAGAAGATCCTTCACAATTGTGAGATCTAGAAAAAAGTGCATGAATGTTAACCCCTATGTACTTTATACTTCGTGGCTTCAACGAAGTTTACATGTTATAGAGTAGAAATGGATGAAGCTCAAAGTTTCATTGTCCTGAAATGGATCTACACTGTAGATCTGGGGAGAAGTGCTTGACCATTGGCTTTGGTTGAAGATAGATCGAAGTCATAGATCAAGTCAGGAGCAAGTGGTAAGGCGCAACGGTGATGAAAGAAGATCTCAACTGTCATATCTACGCATGGGTGGTTGTGAGCTGTAGATCTCACAACAATTCTTAAATTCAGCATTTGGGAGAAACAAAGTGTGCTAAGGTGCAAACTCGTGAAGTCCCAAAGTTAGGAGTTAATCTGGACCGTTCGTTAAAAGAGACATGTGTCGGCAGATCATCTTTTTTAGGAGTTCGACGTTCGGGAAAAATGGGGTGTTCTAAGGTGAATTATACCGAAGTCTCGAAGACCAAAGAACCGAAGTGACATGGCATGATGACATCACCCAGGGTGAAGTGGACTTCCTTAGTCTTGCCACATGTCAGTCATAATGGAACTTTGACGACCTTGTTGGACCAAAAGCAATCTGACACATGGGGCCACGTGTCACCATCTTATATGATGACATATGTACTACATGGACCTCGAAAGGTTAAACAGTTCAGGAGAAGCATAGTATGCTAATGTGAAAACTATAGAAGCCTAAAATCCCAAAGTCTAAAGTTAATCCAGACCGTTCATCAAAAAGGGGCACCTGTCAGCAGAACAACATGTTTGGGAGTTCGACTTTTGGTAGAAACAAGATATGCTAGTGTGAAAAATTTCGAAGCCCAAAGTCCCGAAGTCTGAAGTTAATACGTAGAAACAAGATATTCTAATGTGAAAACTCCCGAAGCCCAAATTATCGAATTTTGAAGTTAATACAGACCATTCATAAAAAAGGGGCGTAAGTCAGAAGATCAACTTGTTTGGGAGTTCAGCGTTCGGAAGAATTGGAGTGTGCTAGTGTGAAAAGTCCCGAAGCCTGAAGTCTTGAAGCTGAAGAACATAAGTGGCGTGGCATGATGACCTCACCAGTGGTGATGTGGACCCTTCCTATACATGCCACATGCCACCACCTTAATTGTTGACAATTGTACCATGTGAATGCAAGTGTAAAATATTTCAAAGCCTGAAGTTTCGAAGTCCTAACGTGACATGGCCTGCTGACGTCACTAGGGATGATGTGGGCACATGGGATGTGTGCCACATGTCAATGTGTTAAGAACCTTTGGAGGATAGAAATTTTAGTTAGAACGTGACATATATCCCCCGTCATAATGGGCCACATTTCAGCTTCTAATATTTCACCACGTGTCACTCTTCTTGAGCATGGTTAGTGGGGCCCCTGATGGTCATAGGGGATGTGTGGTGCCAGATATTGAAGTCTGGAGACTTTACACTCTATAATAAATGGTTCATGCGTTAGCGAGAGGAACAAATCCCTGAACTCCCATAGCGCTGAAGTGATGTGACGTGATAACGTCACCAGGGATGAGGTGGAAGTATTCATAGATTTGTGGTTCGAGAGTTTTTCAGTGTGCAAATGTGAAATCCTCTGAAGTCTCAGGTCCCCAAAGAGACAAATCCCAAAAGCTCTGAAGTCCCAGAACATTGAAGCCTATATTTTCGTAGAAAATATCAGTCATTGGATGTTGGGAAGCCATGGACTATTGATCCACCCCTCTTCGCCAGTTCACCAATTTGACACTCTGAGATATTTGTTGTGTTGTGCTTTGGAAAGCTCCGAAGCTATGGATCCTTCAAGTTTCAAGGCTTTGGATAAGCACCTAACTATTATCACTTGGTTATAACCATGGTTACATGTGAATTAAGGGTTGAAGAAAAGGGGCTAGTGCTCAAAAATGAATTGTAGAGCAGGATAGGGCTCAAAGATCTAGCAATAAGGATTCTTGATCGAAACAGACCCACCAAAATAGTATTATATTCTTTTGATTGAATCAAATTGTTTAATTTATTCTGGAGAATTATCAAGTTTAATATCCTGACAACAATTTGGTTGACTACACATTTTTTTTTGCACCGTTAACAATTGTCAGAATCGAAGTGAATTGTCACATAGTGCAGATAAATTGAGTAGGTACATGACACTTATAGTACAAAGGATGAATTTATAGGAATTGATTTCCATTTGGGAGTTGAGAAAACGAACTCCAATGGGCATGGAGAAGAAATATAAAAATAAGTGAGCATGATGAAAATCATTAAAAATTTGTAGAAAGAAAGTGAAGTTCAAGGTATGGCCAAAAATTTCAGACCTGATTGAAGTTCAAGGTATGATCAATGTTGGCCCTTGGTTATGGAAGAAAGTGAATATTGAGGAAGAAAGGTGAAATACGAACTCCGTGGAAGCAACATTGATTGATATTGGGTCGAAGTGGTCAAAGAGGCAGAAAAGAAGGAGCGAAGTAAGGGAAATCTAGTCGTTGAACAAGAAGATCGAGGATGACATATCAACAAGGAAGGTAGATCGTGGAAAAATTATCATGTGGAAGAAGCTGTCAACGAGTGCTTTGGAGCACCTCACAGGAAACAAGGAACGACAGGCTGGCAAAGCCCTGAAAACGTGGGTCAAGTTGATATAGGGTTTTAGACCTAGGGTTTTGAAACGTAGAAGTTTGTCATTGTAATGTATAAATAAAGGTCTAGAGGACCTGGGATGGGTGGGTCATTGGTTATTCATTTTTCATTCGAAGAGAGTTCATCAGTGTTGGTTGTTGGTTTTTGATAGTTGTGATTGTTGTGTGGAGAGAAATAGAGAGTCTGTATTGTAAGATCTCCAGCTGGGTGTGAAGATCAACCCTGCAGCTAGGTGCGCAAGGAGGGGATATAAGGAGAGAAAGAGCGAGAGATCTGCAAGCTAAGTGTGCAGATAGAACTGTATGTTTTCACCTAATATCAAGAAACACAGTTTTATGGACATATCCCTAGGGGGAGGGTGAACCACGTATATATTGTTGTTCTGTGTGATTGATGTTGTGTTATTTTGCTTTATGTTAGTCTTTTATTGCATCATTGTGTTAGATCTCAGACATAGCTCGTGCAATAGGCCTAAGGGAGATAAAGAATAACTATATCTCTGTGTGTTACTCCTTTGAATCCACTTGCATTTCCTTTGGTTGTAGACACCTGTGTCCTGCCACCCCCTATCACTACTTCGGGTGAGATTGCATCTGCTTCGCAGGTGTTTCTGAAAGGGCTAGTAGTTAGGGATTGTTGGTGTGATGTCAAAATTGAACCCTAGGTCTTCCCCTGTGCCAACAAATGGTTTCGTTGTTGGGACCGATATCTTCTTGAAGGAATGCCAAGGTGGTTTCCATCGAAGATAGAGATTCAGAAGTGGATAGAAGAACAAGAAAAGGAATTTACTGAGGCTCAGAATAAGAACCCTAATCTTAGCACAGATGAAGAAATTGAGCATAAGAATATTAGGACAAGAATATTGGTGGAAAAGGCCTCAAGCCATAATTCTCAACATTGTATTCATCTTAATGATACAAGTATATAATACAATAATGAAACCACCTCAATTTTTCTCACATCGACATCTAATAAGGAGATAAGGTAGGAATAGACAATATAGGAATCTAGAAACATACTTAGGATAAAAACCACATCCTAGCATGTAAAATATACAAAGGTGGTATATTAAGACTTAATGATTGTATATGAGAAAGAGGCTAAAAACCCCCCCTCGATCATAAGTCCAAACAAAAATAGCAACAAAGAAGGTGCATACGTTGGTATATCTCCATGTCTTCATGTTGAAACTCTTGAGTTGAGCTACAATGAAGAACTACTTGAAAAACAACCAATATGGATGTTGAATTTGTTCATCTGAAATGAACTTGAAGAGAGATGAGATATGGAAGTGAACAGCTGGAATATCTGAACATTCCCTGATTGCTTGAAAATTCAATCATTTTGCCAAGTATTTGAGCTAGAAGAATCTGATGTCTTCTGCTAATTGGTGAACATGTAGTATCACGACTCTACTATCAATGTATCACTGAAAATGCTCTTTGCATATGTGGTTTGGGATGACCATTAACCAATTGATACCATGTATCTGATTGTTTTTGGATGACCACTAACCAATTTTTACACTTTTAGGTGTCCAACAACATCCCAATGTATCATGTGTATGATTCAATATAGAACCATCATTATGCCAAAGTCTGTCATCTACAGACTGCAGTTGCCCATCTGGAAAATTTCATGCCCATCTGGCATACTTGATGTTTGTTGTTGTCGAAACTTTCTGTCTGACAACCATATTCAATTTCATCATCAATTCCCCCCTTTTTCAGCTAAAAGGAGATACCACAAGTGGTTTCATGAACCATCATCAATGGAATTTTGAACTCCCCCCCTTAAGGTGTATGCGAGTTACATCATTGTACTCCCCCCTTCTATGCTCAAGAGAGAATCATACTTGTTCCATTTGAATACAACACAAAGTGGGCATGTAGAAAAAACCACATGTTATCTCATCCCGTGAGGGCCATGCTCGAAAGCTACACCATAAGGGGACCACTTTGAAGTTATAGACACATTTCACTAGCTGGTGCAAGACACATCTTTACTCAATATTTTATTCTTTGGTAAGACTTATATAATCACTTGGCAATTGATGACCATTGCCAAGGATCAATCCACTCATACTAAATCTTCAATCTTGGACGTTTCTTAAATATTAAACATTGTCTGAAGAATGGTTATGCTTGCCACAATGCTAGCAAGGATAGAGATCAAAACACTAATTCTCCATGTGATCAATTTGATTACAATGTTTTCACCTATCATTCTGATGTTGAACTTGAACAGGTGAAGTTGAAGCTTCTTGAAGGAATCCAACGCTCACACACAAAATTGGTTTGGATTAATTTGGAATATGATTTTTTTTTTATTTTCATATCGTAAGCCATGTTGATTTCTATTGAAGTGTAATTATTCCCAAGGTCTGATGATCCTCTTGGAAATATCATTTTGTACTTGATGGCATGCTTCACATTCACAATCACTTATACTTATTGTATCACTTTGTGCTTTGGCATCTTCTTCTTGTGATTCATTTTCATTGGAATTTGCTTTTGAAGTTGGCTTGCTAATTCTCTCCTTCACTGATTGTTGATCATCATTATCATCATCATTATCATCATTGTCATTATCATCATAGAGAGGGTTGTTCTGAACAAAAACTAGTTCAAAAAACTTCACTGGTTGTTGACTTTTGAGTTCTATCAACTTATCATTCAATTGATAGGATTGTTCTTGTAGAATTCTAGCTTTATCTTGTGTCACTTGCAAACAAGTTAGCACTTATTGAAGAGTTGTTTTGTTCAATATTACTGTGTTGTCTTTAGTATTGTTTATTAGAGTATTCATAAACTCTAATAATTCATGACTTCACTCCATTTGAACACGCTCGCTTGAACCTCTCGTTCACTTGCTCTTCTAGATCGTTTGTACTCACTCATTTGAACTTGCTTCCAAGAAGTTGAGGATGCGAGTTACCCCCGAAAATGCATCCAAAAACTTGTGATGTTTTACAATGATTTGAGTTAAAATACTCAACCTTCTCAATTTTGACTCAAAAGTACAATGACTCTTGGGTGTCAGGCTCAGTCAAGAATGCACCCAATTACAAAGAAATTCAACTTGATTTGATTGGACACTTGCACAATAATTATAGTTGATCTTGATTACTTACAAAAAACACTATTTGCAAGTATATTACTTGAATTTCATGTTGAAGTTGAAGTGATTTTCAAAGTTGATTGTGTTGATGATGTTTTCAGTCCTTGAATATTAGTTTCTTGATGTGTCCATTGTTGCAATGATTTTAATTGCTCCTTTGATTAATTTGATCGTATTTCCTTGACTGATGTGATTTGATTGCTTGTAAATGCTCACTCATATGTGCTCGATTGTGCTTGAATTATGTGAGTTTGAATTTCCTTAACTTGTTGTGTACTTTGTGTGTAATGTGTTACAATTATGTTTATGTCAAAACTAGACATTAAACATCCAAACATTCAAAAAATAGCCACCAACCACACTACACAATACGCCGCATAAAAAAGACCAACTATTGGGGCTTGGACTTGACCGTTGTATAGTCTCTTGAGAAGAAGAAGAATGACTAATCTTTATACTTGGCTTTAGTCAACTCTTGAAAAAACTTGATACAATTTGCTTAAAATTTCAAAATTTAACTCCTTATCACTCCTTATTTCTTTTTCTTGTATTCATTGCTTGTTCCCCCTCAAAGTAAAAGTTACTTTGATTTTACAAAATGCCCACATTACAACATAGTTCAAAAATACCCCTCCTTAAAATATTCTACCATATACTTCAATATCCCCCCTTAAGTAAAGACCTCAAAGACATTTACAAAAATAACCTCTCCCCTTCAAACTACAAAAATAAACTTATTTCTCCTTTACAAATGTCATACACACACACAAAAAAAAATGTCTTCTTATGGCTCCCAATGAAACTATTACAATGTTTTATAATTTAAAAACCCATATTATTAAAAATGGATTCTTAAAATGTGTGCATAGACTTGTCTTATATGCATGCAACGTTTCTTAAAAATAACTAAGAGTCTTTCAATATTCACTCACATCCAACATAAGAGTTACTTTATAGCATAGTGAAGAAGATGTCAATGTTTGCGCCATTCTTGAATCGATGGGTGCAAAAATATCTCAATCGAGATTTTAATATATCTGCTTCCCGCTCAGAGATGAATGCCATTAAATACGCAGACATAGACCCTTGCATCGATGTTCATGAAGCCATGCATGAAAATGCATCATTAAGCCAACATATCCACTTCTATCTCGCCTTCTAGAACAAATTACATAAAGAAAAGTTCAAGGCAGAGATCAGGGTTTGTGACTGTTGATGGAGCGAGAGAGGTATATCTTAGTTGGAGGACTCTCCATTGGCTTGATGAATCTCATATCTTCTTCCCTCTAAGATATTCGAAGACATAAATTTCTATGCACTTTTGTTGATTAAAATCGTTTCCAACTATCTTCTAATTCTGGATCAATGATTACTGTGGAGATAGACTTGGAAGCCTCAATCATTTCAAGAAAGAAGATAACCATTCGTTGGGGATATTTTATCACATGCATGTGCCAATTCTTCAATAGACTTAGTGTAGGCTTTGTGCACCGCCTTCTCATTTAGGTGTTGACTTTGGAGAGAGGCTATCAACATTTTGCGGACAAGTGGACTTCGATCTGGAAGAAGATGGCGGACGTGTGGATCTACATATGGTGAAATTGGCACACAAAAAATACTTTAGACGTGTGTAGATCAGGGGGAAATTATTAGAGATTGATTGCTGGAAATTTCACTCGTGTAGGTGAAAATATCCCTGGGAAGATCCCTGGACCAATTTCTTAGCCCTAGTCAAAATCTATGTGCTTTATTCACCAAAATCCCACTCAATTTGACTGACACAATCATTACAGGTCTTTGTAAAAGAAAAAGGAATCAAAATTTCTTACAAGAGGAATCCAAGATATGGTTTGAATACCTCGAACATTTGTGAGTTCAATGCCTATAACATGGTCTATGATCTTATCGCCGGTGTGATCTGTTATTCTCCTTTTTCAAATTCGTTCAAATTCCTGTGTTGTTTAAATATACAAAGACAACACTGCAAAAAACCCTTTTTATAGTCAATTTATTGCAAGCATAGGAATAACCCACAGCCTAGTATTCACTCTAATACATTCGATGATGGTGAATTGGTGTTGGGATTATGGCTATCCATGTATGGAGCGGTCTCCTCAGCAAAATTTTTGTTTGTGACCGACCTTTTGATTGAGTAAGGAGTAAGGGACTCATAAGGCAATGAGCTTGAGTTCGGGACCCTTCTGCACACTTCCACGTTAGAGTTGTGACTATTTCCACTCCTTGGCTCAGGAATGATCTCTACAAACATGAATGTGCACTTGGAGACAATCATTGGGATCACACCAGATAACAACAATTGCAAAATGAAAATTCCAGATCACACCCGTTTTTCAGATGTTAGATCGTGTTATAATTACCAAGTGCATGCAACCTCTAAATATTAAGCGAGCAACATCAAGTTGTAGATCCAATTTTGTTAGTTTAAAAAATAAAATGAAATGGAAATGTTGAATCTAACCTTCACTTCCAAGATGACACAACAAATATTAAGAACAAAGCAAGAGACTTTCTCATCAACCTTCTTTGGGATCTGATCTAATATAGATATCTATAGCAACTTGGATCTGGAGAACTCATAATCTGGTGAGGGTTTCAACAATAGATTTTAGATCTACATAATTCACAACCACAACCAATGATCCATTGAGGGGAAAATACATATACAGATCCATGAGGAGGGTAGATTCAATAACTAATCTAGGACATAACTTGATTGATGGCACACAACAATTTTTAGAAGGAATATTCAAAGGTAATTTTTCACCACGCTTGCTTGAAGTGCATCTCACCTCCCATGGAAAACTACTATGGTGAATCAATCAGGCCCTTAAGAAATATGATTTCTCTTATACCAATTGAAGAAATTGAGCATAAGAATATTAGGACAAGAAGATTGGAGGAAAAGGCCTTAAGCCATAATTCTCAACATTGTATTCATCTTAATGATACAAATGTATAATACAGTAATGAAACCACCTCAATTTTTATCACAACGACATCTCATTAGAAGATAAGATAGAAGGAGACAACATAGGAATCTATAAACATACTTAGGATAACAACTATATCCTAGCATGTAAAATATACTAAGGTGGTATATTAAGACTTAATGATTGTATATGAGAAAGGGGCTAACAACATAGGATTGGTTGGGAAGCTATATCTTTACTGATATACACGAGATTTTCTTTGGAGGAATTCATAAAGAACTATACGAGTGGTTAGCCAGACTAGCAGATACCCAGTTTGAGATCAGATTTAGACCACCTATGGTTTGGACATTGATGTTGATCATTGTTATAGAAAGATTTGCCTCACCATTGCTATTTTTCACAGAGGGCCTTTTTCCATTTCCCTATGCAGACTTTTTATCCCTTTTTGATGAATCCAGAGATAAAAATATATACATTTTTCCACATATATGCTCCCTAACTGCTATGCAAGATGCGTATACACTTGCTTCTGCACTACAGTGCACATATATTGGGATTTGTGCCAGAAAATACAAAATGAGGTTGGGTTTCCATGTCATGACAAAAGATCTCTGATCCTTGTCCTTCCATATACTGGGAATGTTCTGACTCGGCCCTTCAGTTGAATTCTGGAGGCTATAAGAGAACAATTTCGAACTATGGAAAAGAAGGAGAAAGCATTCAACTTTGAGAGAAAAGTTACTCTGGAGAAATTACTTCATATTGAGTCTGCATCCCTTTGTCCCTCAAGTTTGAACACAATGTTCAACCCCCAAGATCTTCTCTTATTGTTGAGAGGACCTCTTTGCCTCTTTCTCATGAGCTTGCCTTTGGTGGAGGATTGAAGTGGTGGGGATCCAGTTGGAAGGAACCTGGTATCTTGGTTTTGAACCATGTCGACATGGAAGTTTGTAATGTTGACACTTATGCTAATCAATTATTAATAGAAATACTCCTTTCTCATCCTATTGGTATCTTGCAAATATATGATTATTATTCATGTGCATGTTTGTAATGTTTATTAATGGATTATGTTATCTGATATGCTAATCCATTTTATATCATCACTAGATACTTTATTTTCTTGTTTGTTGAGAATTTCTCACAGGTATAAAGCTTTGGGTCAAAGTGCTCAACGGTGGAACATCATCAAACGTTGGAATGAGGTAGGCCTCTTTCTTGTATTGCACACTAGTCTATATAGCATATGTTGGGATTATGTTGATTTCTGCAATCATGCCTGTCTGTTGTGGTTTAACCTTGGCCATAGAGATTTTTTCCCTTGTAAAAATCATGAAGGTCAAAAGAGTTGATAATGTTGTGTCAAGAGAAGGAAACCACTGGTTTGATATCACTATTTGAGGGTACATTACTGAGTTTTCTGTTGACAGGGTAGAGTCATATAGCCAAGCAAAGAGGTATTTCTTTAAAGGACCTAGAGGAAAATTTTTACACTTTTTGAAGCTGAAGATCAAGACGTTATTACATGAGAATAACATATTGAACATACAGTAATTAGTCGGATTGAAGATCTAATGTTCAAAAAATTAGACAATGACAGTGACACAGAGGTGGGACATACGCGTAGTGGGAGAACCTTCAAAGAGGTTCCTCTAGTAAACCTGTTTGAGCAGAGCCACAAACCACTAGAACAGGACAAAGGGTTCTACAATGGAGAAGAACAAGAACTATTGAACAAGGAACAATCAAGATTTGTTGGATTATAGGAAGAGAGGACTAAAGAACCTTGCCGAAAAGAGTCAGAAACTTTGAGAACTACGCTGACTATTGAAGTAAGTACCATTACTCCTCCTGTTGTTTTAGTAGCATTAAGTAACCAGATTAGTCAGAGTTACTAGAGCACTAAGAGCACTGTTACCAACAATTCAGTACATACTCAGTTAGGAAACCTACGAAGATCTATGGAAGATGAAATGAGGCTACCTATCTTTAGAGGAGATGTATCTAAAGATCCTGATCAACAATGGTTCTTATGAGAGGCTGTATGGATTATTAAGAAATTCAATGAAGAAGAAGTTAAGAGAGATTAGTTTAGTACTACCTTGAGAGACCGCGCACTGAGATGGTACACAAAGTTTGTTAATGGAGTTGCACAGCCTAAAACATTGAATGAGATCAAGATTGCATTGAGCACATAATTCAAGAAACCTAAGTCGGAGTCACAATGCATTACAGAACTTAAATAAATCAAGCAGAAAATAGTTGAACCTATTTGGGAGTTTGATCAGAGGTTTAAGACCTTAACAGGTTGAATGTGTTTTCAGATCCCAGATGAGAATAACAAGGAATGGTTCATTGTTACCCTCCTACCACACATCAAAGTTCCTCCGATGCAACAGAAGGTTGCTTCGCAGGCTGAGGCATTGGAGATCGCCATGAAACTAGATTCAACCCCTATGAGAGAATCTAACTCAGGTATGAGTCAAATTTTGAGTTAGCTAACTAGATTATCTCTGCAGGTCGAAGATATGAAGAAATACAATGGAAAAAATAAAATAGACGAGATCTGGTGTATCAGATGCAAATCAGAAGGCCATGATAAGGAGCATTGTCCCCTATTCCATGAGTACTTGGTATGCAGGGCTCCAAGCCCTTTGAAGCAGGTTACTCTACCCTGGTGTGAAGTATGTAGAAATAGACATCACCTTGGTGAATGCTATTACATGCAAAAATATGTCCAGACACCTACAAACCTTTATTGCACATTTTGTAAATCTGTGGGGCACGATGAGAAAGACTATAGGGCTTATGAACTCTTGCACGAAAGATCAAGAGATACATATAGGATTCAAGGTGAATTACAATAGGAAGGAAGTGATACACAATTTAAATCTCCAAGAAGAGGAAACTTCAACCCTCATGGTGGATTCAGAGGAAGAGGATGAGGAGGAGGCATGGGTCAAGGTCTAGGTTAGATCATTTGTTATAACTGCACACAACCAGGTCACTTGGAAAGGGACTGTCAAAACCCTTGTACCACTTGCAGCTACTGCAACTCATTTGAACATGTCATTGAATATTTCCCTGTACTGTTACCCAAGCTTCAGGAGAGACGACGAGGAAACTAGCATGTAAAACCAATCTTAGAAGAACCTCACAAAGAGGATACTAGAGTCATTGTTATCACTAGAGGAGGTGTTATTACAGGAGAAGATAGAGTGACCCCAGAAAAGACTACAAAATAATCAAGGGTTAGAAGAGCTACAGAGAAGACACAAGTGTTTGATCCTAGGGAAGAAAAAAAGACATTTGAAGAGGCAAGAAAATAATTTGGAAGAGATCAAGCTTCTTCATCAAAGACACAACCGGAAGTGAGAGAATGTGGAATGCCTTTGGAATTTGATCAGTCTTCATCACCTGGAGAAGGAAAAGAGGTAAGAAATCTTATGGAATTCTTATGTACTTGCATTAATATGATTAAGGATGAAAGAGTTGTACAAGAACTACAAAATTTGATTAGACAGTATGAGATAGGTAGGATAGCTCCTCTGCTGAATAAAGTAGTACATCAAGTATCCAGAAAGAGAAGGACAAATAAGGAACTACAACTTAATGCTCAGATTGGAGATTATGACATAGATTATGTGGTCCTCGACTTAGGGTAAGAAGTCAATGTTATGATAAAGTAGACCTAGGCACTGATGGGAAAACCTAAGTTAATTTATTCCCCTATAAATCTTAGGATCGATAATCAGCAGGTAGTAAGCCCCTTTGGGAGACTGGAGCATGTCCCTATGGACATCGACATGGTAAGGAGATTTGTGGATTTCGAGGTGATTGAGATAGTTGATGATAGTTGTCCTTATCCTGTGCTATTAGGAATTTACTGGGCATTCAACAATTCCACTATTGCTGACTTAAAGAAAAGAAGAATGTCATTTGAAGGTGATGGCCTTAGGGTCATTGCACCTTTGGATCCTGATGAAGGTTGCAGATACAAAGAACCCATCAGAGAATAAGACTGTGCTTCTGAACTAGAGAACATATATAAATTGATAGCAAGACAACATGATTACATTAATCCTACAACAGATGGGAACTTAATCCAGTGAAGTGACAATGCATTCTCATCAAATTCGGAAGAAGAACTAGAGAACTGGAAGAACAAAATGTATGAAGTTTCTACGAGAAGGTGTGCTAGATTGACCAGGGAAGTTCGTTGGATTGGCACAAAAGTAAGAAATCTGCCCACATTTGATGGTTTAAATCATTTAGAAACATTCTTGTCAGAATTTGAATAAATTATACCAGTACAATAGCGACTGTTGGCACTGGATGAAGCTTTAAAAGAAACACCAACAATATGGTGGGGAACACATAAGAACAACATTGTGGACTGGGTGCAATGTCGCACTTTGATGACAATGTTCTTTTCAGAACAAGTCAAAGGATGTGAAGTTCGATACATGGGTGAGAGTTGTCTGAAGGACCATGTGAGAAGTTTTGAGGAGGCCTGGAGAAGCATCACTTAAGAGAAGTGGTTGAATAAATTCTTCAACACTTTGGACACAATGCCTATTAATTGGTATCTTCAAGAAGAACTACGCCTCACCACTTCAAATTGGTACGGTATGACTCAGAATTTTCTAGCTACATTTTTATTTGAAAGTCAGTATATCTCAGTAGATCAAGATTTACAAGTTGTAAGACCAAAAGTCTTTGAGGAGGAACTTAAACTCCCTTTGGAGCAAGAAGAAGATGAATGGACTACCCCACCTCAGAAATTGCAAGCCTTTTACAATATCAATGCTGATGACGATGATAATCCTAAGAATGTGAACATTAGAGGGATAGAAGGATAGAGAGACATAGAAGGACCAGAAGTCGAACTACCTTTTATTGGAAAGACAATCAAAATCAAGAAAGCTAATATTGTAATAGAGAAAGCACCTAAGCTCGTAAATGGTTGAGATTATTGGGATGATGCCACTATTAACAAGATCACAGAACTACTACATGAGTATCAAGACTTGTTTCCAATGAAGTTCATCGACATGCAGGGCATTAAAGGGACCATGGGAGAGATGAAGATGCCCTTGAAACCATATGCAAGGCCAGTCAAGAAGAGACCTTACAGACTGAATCCCAAATATCAGAAGAAAGTCAAGATTGAATTAGACATAATGTTGGAAGCAAGAATCATAGAACTTGTGGAAGAGTCATAATGGATTAGCCCAATGGTGGTCCAAGATAAGAAGACAGGAGAGATCAGAATCTGTGTAGACTTGAGGAAACTGAATGATGCATGTTTACATGATCCATTCCCTACACCGTTTACTAATGAAGTGTTGGATAATGTGGGAGGATAGAAAGTTTACTCCTTCACAGATGGATTTTCAAGCTATCACCATATCAGGATTGCTAAGGAAGATCGGCATAAGACCACATTTGCAACAGAATGGGGATCCTACCAGTACATAGTGATGCCTTTTGTATTGAAGAATGCACCAACCATCTTTCCTAGGGTGGTGGTTGAAGAATTCAAGGAATTTTTACATAAATTTCTGGAAGCATATTTTGATGATTGGACTTAATAGCTAATTGCAAAATCATATTTAATGTTTATGACTAATGTTGGATAAGGGAAGGCAATGTCAAATTTCCCTAAAATTGAATAAGTGCATCTTATTTTCACCCTTTGGAGTGCTACTAAGCCATATTGTGTGTAAGCAGGGGTTGCTAGTAAGATGTTCACTGATCACTCTACGTTGAAATACCTAGTCAACAAACCAGTGTTGGGGGGAATAATATGCAAATGGATACTGTTATTCCAGGAATATGATTTTGAGATTGTGGTCAAGCCAGGAAGAATGAACAAGGGTCCTAACCCCTTGTCTAGGTTAGAACATGGAGAGGTACCTACCAGTTTGGAAGATACACTACCAGATGCATAGTTGCTGGCCATCAGAAAATTTGATGATCACTTCGTTGAGATAGTTCAGTTCCTGTCAACAGGAATGGAACCTCGCGAATATACAGTCATTCAGAAGAAACAATTGGTAGTTCGAGCTGCAGAATTTTCACTTATAGCTGGACAACTATATAATATGGGACCTAATGAGATCCTGAGGAGATGTGTTATGGAGGCAAAAATACCATTGATTTTGGAAGAAGCACATGAAGGCATCACAGGAGGACACTATACAGGAAAAGAAACAACACATAAGTTTCTTAGAGTTGGCCTCTGGTAGACCACTTTACATAAATATGCTAAGGAATACTACAGAGCCTGTGATATATGCCAAAGAGTTGGGAAACCCTCCAGAAGAGATGAGATGCCTTTATCACCTCAGCTAACTTTGCAGGAAATTGATTTTGTAGGAACTATCAACCCACCAAGAAAGTGCACAGGAGCCAGATACATTATCACTGCGACAAAATATTTGACCATATGGGCAGAGGCAAGAGCAGCCAAGGACTGTAGTGTAACTACAAATGTGTGATTCATATTTGATGATCTCATAACTAGATTTAGATGCCCGAAGATCCTTATGAGTGATCAAGGTACACATTTTATTAATAAGACTATTAAAGCCTTGACTCAGGAATTTGAAGTCCACCATCAGAAGAGCACTCCATACCATTCGCAAGAGAATGGTACAGTCGAAGCTTTCAATAATATCTTGGAGACAGTGATGACGAAGATTTGCAGTGGGAACAGGGATGATTGGGATTTGAGAGTACCAACAGTATTATGGGCCTATAGAACCACTTGCAAGAAGCTGACAATGCAGACTCCCTTTAAGTTGGTTTATGGTCTAGAAGTAGTCATACCTATGGAATATTTAGTTGCTAGCTTAATAATTGAAACATTTACAGATATGGATGACAAAGGCGTTGTGCAAGATAGACTTTCATAGTTGGCAGAACTGGAAGAAGACAGATTCATTGCAGGATTTCACCAGTAGGTACAAAAGGAACGAGAAAAGGCCTACCATGAAAAACATATGAATAAGAAAGCCTTTAAGCAAGGAGATATGGTATTGGTATATGACAGCAAGTTCATGAAGCATCCAGGGAAGTTCAGGACACATTGGAATGGGCCATATGAGGTTTCCTATGTTACAGAAGGATGAGTTGCATAGTTGAAGACTTTGAAGGGAGAATGGAAGGAAGGTTTGGTAAATGCGAGATGGTTCAAAGGGTCTAGGTACCAGGTGTAGTTGAAACTGGGTACCAAACACAAAAAATATATTCTACACTAGGAGGGGCGGAACATAACAAAGAGCACAGGATGATCCGTGTAGTCTGAAGATGAAGAGAAATAGAAGGTTCAGACCTCTAGTGATTCAGGATGAGTCACAGGTGAGTGTTGTGGGCCTGCTGGCCCTTGGTTATGGAAGAAAGAAATTATTAAGGAATAAATGAGAAATACGAACTACGCAGAAGGAACATTGACTCATATTGGGTTGAAGTGGTCAAAGAAGGAAAAAAGAAGGAGCGAAGTAAGGGAAAGCTATCCGCTGAATGAGAAAATCGAGGATTGCATATCAAAAAGGAAGATAGATTGTGGAAAAATTAGTAAGGGGAAGAAGATGTCAATGAGTGCTTTGGAGCACCTCACAGGAAAGAAGGAACGACAGGTTGGCGAAGCCCTAAAAATGCGGGTCAATTTGACCTAGGGTTTTAGACCTAGGTTTTTGGGATCTAGGGTTTTGAAACCTAGACATTTTTCATTGTAATGTATAAATAAAGGTCTATATGACCTGGGATGGGTGGGATTTTGGTTATTCTGTGTTCATTCGAAGAGATTTCAACAGTGTTCGTTGTTGGTTGTTGATAGTTTCGATTGTTGCGTGGAGAGCAATAGAGTCTGTATTGTAAGATCTTCAGTTGGGTGCGAAGATGAACCCT